>PVJS01004382.1:0-69436 GCA_004027185.1 Glis glis
CAGAGCCCAGGAAGGAGTGGAGGCTGGTGACCCTCAGAGCCCAGGAAGGAGAGGAGGCTGGTGACCCACAGAGCCCAGAAAGGAGTGGGGGCTAGTGATCCAGAGAGCCCAGGAAGGAGAGGAGGCTGGTAACCCACAGAGTCCAGGAGTAGAGGCTGGTGACCCACAGAGCCCAGGAAGGAGTGGAGGCTGGTGACCCACAGAGCCCAGGAAGGAGTGGAGGCTGGTGACCCACAGAGTCAGGGGAAAAGTGAAGTCCAGCCTACCTCTCAGAGCCCAGGAAGGAGTGGAGGCCAGGCACCCATAGAGCCAGGGAAGGCGTGCAGGCTGGCGTTCCTGCAGAGCCCAGGAAGGAGCACTGTGGCGTCAAAGCCGACAGGGAAGGACCAGACACAGGACATCTAAATACCACATCGGCAGAGTGAGACGGGAAGAAGAACCTCTTTACCATCCTTGGAAACACTGAGCTAAGGGGCTGAAACACATGCTGAGACGCGGGTGCCATCCAGCAGCGAGGAGTCGGGGGATGGCAGGGCCTGGAAAGAAGAGGGCGGTTCCGGTGATGCTGTGTCGAGCCAAAGTCAGTTTCTAAGATGACTAAACAACTCGTGCTCCTGACACTAAAACACGGGACCAGGAAAAGGAGCTGACGGAGACCAGGGAGCAGCTGAAGAGTTTACAGGCCAAGTGCCAAGAGCTCCAGACACAGTTGGATGAAAAGATAGCGATCAAAGTTCATGTCTCAATTGTAAAAGAATTAAAAGGCCAGTTGCAGAAGAAAGAAAAGAGAGGACATGCTGAGATGGAAGAGCCAATAGAGAAGTTGACGGTCCTGCAAGAGCAGAGAGAGAGCCTGTTTCTGGAGAAGAACAATCTAACAACCAGAAACAAAGCACTGGAGGCAGAACTTAACATTTAAAGGCACAGAAATTAAATAGGAGATATCAAAAGCAAATTGCTAAGCTGGGCGTGGTGGCACACACTTGTCATCCCAGTACTTGGGAAGCTGAGACTGGAGGATTCGGGTTCGCGGCCAGCCTCAGTACTTAGTGAGGCCCTCTGCAACTTAGTGAGACCCTGTTTCAAAATAAAGAATAAAAAATAGGGCTGGGGATGTAGCTCGGAGGTAGAATGCCCCTGGGTTCAATCCCCGGTACCACAAAAAAAAAAAAAAGCAAATTGCTATCCTCTATAAGCAAGTGGAAAAAGCCATGGGACGTGAAATGTCTGCTCACCAATACCTGGCAAACATTGTTGGCGTGGTGGAGCGTGTGACCCGGCAACGAGACAGTCTTATGTGTTTGGCTAAAGGTTTAGAAAATGAGAACCAGGGAGTCCTCAATACAGTCATAAAAGACAATATTCGCTTGGCAAAGTTAGAGAAAAAGATCAACATAACTAAGTAGTCCTTTAGCCTCAGAGATTCCATTTTCACATGGGAAAAGGGACTTTCATATCTAGACTTTTGTGTTTAAGAAAATGACACATTTTAACCGGCCATGGTGGCGCACACTTGTCATCCCAGTACTTGGGAGGCTGAGACCGGAGGATCCGGGTTCGCGGCCAGCCTCAGCTACTTGTGAGGCCCTCCGCAACTTAGTGAGACCCTGTTTCAAAACAAAGAATAAAAACTAGGGCTGGGGGTGTAGCTCGGAGGTAGAATGCCCCTGGGTTCAATCCCCAGTACCACAAAAAAAAAAAAGAAAATGACACATTTTGTGTGTATGTCACTAATCATCCATAAAGTAATATAGATAGCATCTTTCTGTTCATTGAATAAATATTGGTTCTTCTGCACACACACAAAAAATATGACACTTCTCCTGTCAGACCTCTTCCACTCCCTACAGAAGACTTCAGAAAGGTTTCTTTTGTTAGAGTCGCATGGTGTATCTCTGGCTTCTAAGGGGTAGGGGAGCGTTCCAGCTGCCCTGGCACCAGAGCCTGGGGGTTTACAGCTCCCCAGGACCAAGCTGAGAAGACCCCCTTCTGATTAGGACAGCATACATGAAAGCTGCCGGGGCCTCCTCAAGGCTGGATAATGGCCCCTCAGTGATGTCCACGTTCTAATCCCCAGAAACCCTGAATATATTACCTTACATGGCCAAAGGGACTTTGCAGATGTGATTAATTGAGCATTCACAAGACAGGGTTATCCAAATAGGTCCACTATAATCACAAGGGTCCATACGAGAGGAATGCTAGAGGGTCGGAGTGGGAGGAGGTGATGGGACAGCAGAAGCAGAGGGCAGCAAGTCAGAGAGAGATTTGAAGACATTGCACAGTTGGCTTTGAAAATGGAGAAAGGGGCCACAAGCCAAGGGATGTAGGCTGTAGAGGCTGAAGAAGACGAGGAAGTATATTCTTCCCCAGAGACTCTAGAAGGAACTCAGTTTTGTTTTTAGCTAGGGGAGACCCAGTTTGGACTTCTGATCATTAGAAGATAATACATTTGCAGTTAAGATAATAGATTTGCAATTAAGATACTACATTTGCAATCAAGATAATACACTTGCAATTGTACTACTAAGCTTGCAAAATTTGTTAGAGCAGCAACAGGAAACTAATACAAGCATCTTTTCCCCATTTCCAGTTGAAGGACTTATTAACACCTGTGCACATATGTCAGGATCCTTGTCAGTCATTCAGAAGAGAGAAGCTGTAAATACCAGGACTTCCACGTTCACCTTGGGACAGCGTTTTACAGCAATGGGAATTTGGGCTTAGATAGTAATAGAACTCCACAGGGGGAGTTTCTTTAAGAACCTTTAGAACAAATTATGTTATGTTTTGATCGCAAGTCAGACATCTGGCAGTCTCGTTACAGAGTATTCTGCAAACCCCAGTGTGGCAAGGATTTGAACTCACCAGCATTCCTGTTTCTAAGGAATGTCCTCTGATGGCTGGGTGTGGTAACACACACCTGTAGTCCCAGTACTTGGGAGGCTGAGACAAGAGGATGGCAGCTCAAGACCGGCTACTTGGCGAGACTCTCAGCAACTTAGAGAGACCTTGTTTCAAAGAAATTAAAAAATAAAATAAAAAGGGCTAGAGATGTAGCTCAGAGGTAGAACACCCCTGGGTTCAATCCCCAGTAACTAACACACACACACACACACACACACACAAAATGCCTTTAAGTCCTTTGTCATCTGTGATGGAGGGAGCACAGCTTTATTCTTCAAAGTGCCTTTGGTAATAAGTGGTTGGAATACTCGGGTTTTTAGTCCAACTTCTTTTTATTCAGCTCTAAGTAACCACTTTTCGTGGCAGAATGGGTTACTATAGTAATACTTTATGAGCAATAGGTGAATTGAATTGCACTATGGAAGGTGCCCAGGAGAAAACACTAATAATAACCTGAGAAAGTCTAATCATTTCTTAGAACCTCGGGACTACTGAAACAGAGACAGAGATGAATCCTCCGGGTGATCAGAGAGCACTGCTGCCTGCAGCTCGTAGAAAGCATGAAGCGGGAACCACACCTGGTGCCCCAGCCCCCAGACCCTCATTTCCAAGTCGCCCATCCCAGCTGCTCAAATGGCAAGTGACACATGTAAACCGGAGGGAAATGTTTGAAGCTCAGATCCAAATGGGCTGTTTTACCAAGCTCTCGCCTGCAGGAATTCTGGGAAGATGGTGGCAGCAACGCCAGAAGAATGTTGCAATCTTTCTGAATTCTGACATAAAAATAGAGGGAGGGACACTTTTGTGAAGTGTCAATTTAGTTTACTTGCCCATTTTTGATTGGGTTATTTGGTTTTTTTTTTTGTTTGGTGGTGAGTTTCTTGAGTTGTTTGCATATTCTAGATATTAGTCCTCTATGAAAGGAAAATTGGCAAAGATCTCCCATTCTGTCAGCTCTCTCTTGAGGTTCTTGATAGTTTCCTTTGCTGCACAGAAGCTCTTCAGTTTAATGCAATCCCACGTATTAATCCTTACTTTAATTTCTTGTGCCTTTGGGGTCTTGTTAAGGAAGTTTTTACCTGTGCCTATATGTTGGAGTGTTGGTCCTATGCCCTCTTCAAGTAACTGTAAAGTCTCAGGTCTAACTTCCAGGTCTTTGATCCATCTTGAATTGATTCTTATGCAGGGTGAGAAAGTAGGATTTATTCCCATTTTTCTGCATATGGATAACCAGTTTTGCCAACACCATTTATTGAAGAAGGTATCTTATTTCCAATGTATGTTTTTGGTCCCTTTGTCAAACATCAATTGGCTGTAAGTGTGTGGATTTGTTTCTGAATCTTCTATTCTGTTCCATTGGTGTCTGCTTTTGTGCCAATACCATGCTGTTTTTATTACTATGACTCTGTAGTATAGTTTGAAGTTAGGTATTGTGATGCCTCCTGCATGTTTCTTATTGCTGAGAACTATTTTGGCTATTCTGAGTTTTTTGTTGTTTCATATGAATTTAAGGACTGTTTTTTCTATTTTAATGGGGATTGCATTGAGTCTGTAGATCAGTTTTGGAAGAATGGCCATTTTGATGATATTTGTTCTGTCAATCCAAGAGCATGGGAGATCCTTCCACCTTTTAAGATCTTCAATTTCTTTCTTTAATGTTTTATAATTTTCATTGTAGAGGTCTTTTACCTCCTTGGTTAGGTTTATTCCTAAGTATTGTATTATTGTTGAGGTTATTGTGAGAGGTTTTTGTGTTATTGGTACTGGGGGTTGAACCCAGGCGTGTTCTACCTCTGAGATACACCCCCAATCCTTTTTTATTTTTTATTTTGAAACAGGGTCTCTCTAGTTGCTGAGGGTCTTGCTGTTGCTGAGGTATACCTCGAACCTGTGCTCCTCCTGTCTCATCCTCCCAAATACTTGGAAATAGTGTTTTATCATAAAAGGGTGTTGAAGTTTTCAAATGCTTACTCTACATGCAAGCATACCTTTTTAAAAGCTATGGAAACAATACATAGAGGTCATCTTGTACCTTCCTCTATTTCATATTCAAATAACACAGGAAAGAGAACCAACTTTCACTTTCCCATGTGATTGACTTTCATTAGCCCATCCTGAAGTCATTATGGAAATAATGGCTGTTGTTTGGCTGAGCAAATTTTTAAAGAGAGAATTTCCAGATTTTGTCATGGAATCAAGCATGGCAGGGTGACAGGTAGAGCTAACCATAGACACTTGTCACCTGTATCATTTCACCCTCAATAAAGAACACCAGAGTCAGCCGTGGTGGCGCACGCCTGTGATCTTAGTACTTGGGAGGTGGAGACAGGAGGATCGCAGGTTCATGGCCAGCCTCAGCTACTTACTGAGGCCCTCTACAACTTAGTGAGACCCTGTTTCAAAGTAAAATAATAAAATAGGGCTGGGGCCCATTACCATACAAGCACACACACACACACACACACACACACACACACACACACACACACACAAAACAAAAAACCACCAGATACTGGGAATTTCAAATCTTGCTGACAGAATATAAATGTTACTCAAAAAGACAATAGTGTCTACATCCCTTTTGACTAGTTGAGTTCAATTGTCAAGTGGCTGAGGAAATAGAAATCTCCACTGGACCGTATAGACATAACACAACTCAAAAAAGAAAAACAGAGAAAGCCAGAAAATCCTCCTTGACAAGATTATCTGGGAGGCGAAAAGCAATTTGGATGTAAAGCTTTAAAACACCAAATATGAGCAACTTAAACCCAGTTAAGACTTCCGGTGATTTTTTTTTCTCATCCCTTCATGTGTGGTTTGAAGTTCACCTCTTTACAAAAAAAGATTTGCAATGAGAAAAAAGAAAAAGAGACAATAAGCAATAGGAATAGATATAGTTTATAAAATCATAGCAAAGGAAGGGAAAAGAAATATGTAAAAATAATTTCTGCAATTATGAATTAAATATGAGACAGAGTGTGATACTACTTCACCCCTAGTAGACTGGCCACAACTTTTAAAGAGCAGAAAATAAGTGATGTGAAGAAATTGTAATCTTCCTACACTGCTGGTGGAAAGTAAAATAGTGCAACCACTGTGGAAAGCAATTTGGCAGTTCCTTAGTAAGTTAAACGTGGAATAACCATGTGACCCAGCCATTGTGCCCCAAAGGGAATGAAAACAAGGGTTCAAACTGACTTATACACTTATATATATAAATATATATATATATACACTTATATATATATTATATATATATACACTTATATATATATATTATATATATATATACACTTATACACTTATATATATTGTGAATCATTATTCACAATAACCCGAAGTTTAAAATAACCCAAGTACCCATCTATAGATGAATGGATAAACAAAATGTGGTTTATAGATTTTAAGATTATTCATCCATTTAAAGGTACAAAATTATGACACATGCTATGACATGGCAGAACCTTGAAAACATTGTTAAGTGAAAATAGCCAGATACAAAAGGACAAATATTATACAATTCCACTTCTATGAAATATCTAGTATAGGCAAAACTCATAGAAGAAAAAAAAAGATTAGAGGTAGGCTGAGGGAGGAGGAAATGGGAAGTTATTGCTTAATGGCTATAGAGTTTCTGTTTGGAGTGATAAACTTTGGAACAATTTCATGCATTGTAAATATAATTAATGTCACTGAAATTGTTCACTTAAAATGTTAAAATAACAAATTTTATGTTATACACATATATATTTTACCACCATAAGAAGTTAAACAAGCAAACATTAAATGTGATTCCTGTGCAAGGTAAGAGGGAAAATGAGGCTAACATGCTAGCAAGTTCAAGGCTGCTAGCTCTTGTCCCATAAGAACTAGATTCCCTCAAACTAAGGGCAGTTATGGTACTACCTGAGTCCCAGTCACAGACCAGATGCCCACCCCACTCAGAACTTTTGGTCACAGCAAGTTGTGGAGATGGTGGACGACCCAGTGAAAACCATGTGCCTTAGCAACTGTTAGAAATAAATTTCCATAGCATCATAAGAAAAGACAGATATTCAAAAGCAGCTCAGCAAGGCAAATTTGACTTTTTGCAAAAAGGGATCCCGCCACAAGTAAAGTCAGGCATGCAGGAACAATGACCCTCCATTTTACAGAATATGTGGTTCTTAGTCTCTGGGGTCTTTGCATCCCCCTAATCAGGGGGTGGGGTGACTTACCAGAATTTCAGAACCCTTAGGAGTCCTATCAATTGCCTAGGTCCTACTTGACCTTGGAGGCCAAAATATTGGCTGTTTCTCTCCTTAGTCCTTTTATTTCCTGATTGTTCTCCAAGTCCCAGTTGTTGAACATCCAGTAGGTCAGTTTCACCAATCCTTGTTAATGAATGGGGTCAATATTATAGCCTATCTGTTTTCTAATAATGGCTATTAAAACACAGTTTAGGTTATTCTGTTACAAGTTGTACATCTGTAATGTTAATGGACAATGACAAAGATATATAAGGAAAATACAAAAATTTATTAGGGACAAAATAAATCCAGTTTGTATAATATCCCTGGCAATATTTGATGATATAAACAAATTCCCATTTAAATTTGACTTATTTACATATATGCTGTTATTAATGCCCTAATTTTTTTAACCAACAGAGTGGCATGGTTTTGAATGCCAAGTGTTTGAGCACCTCTAATTATCTTTTCTTAAAGATAGTCAATTTAGAAAATTTAGGAAAACACAGTTTAGGAAAACACAAATATAAACCTGAAAAAGGGTATCACTATTAACAATTTTTGTTTCGAGCTTACCAGCTTGGTAAAGTGTTTTCTTAAGCTTTGCATTTCAGAGGATACTTGGGACACATAAATATATTTAACTTACAAAGAAGCCAGTAATAATTAATATCACATTTCACAAAGGTGGTAAAAATAATTTTAGGATCTCCCACCCCGTAACAGGATTTCCCACCCTGTAAGATCAGTCTTGGTTGGAAATTGTTTTCTTCCAGGGTCTGGAGTATTCATACCAATCCTTCCTGGCATTTGAGAAGTCTGGGGTGATTTTTATTGTTTTGCCCCTGCATGTTACCCGTTCTTTTGTTCTTGCTGCTTTTAAGATTCCTTTTTTGACCTCTATGTTAGTCATTTTAATTATTACATGGCGTGGGGTGGTCCTTCTTTGGTCCTGTCTTAACGGTGTTTTTGAAACAGTTCCTCACTAGGTTGCTGAGAGTCTTGCTTAGTTGCTGAGGCTGACCTCAAACCTGTGTTCCTCCTGTCTCAACCTTCCAAATACTGGGATTACAGGTTTGTGCCACCACTCTCAGCCCAAATATTACTTTTAAAGGTAAAAATTTGCCTAAAGAAGAGTATCCAGAGACCAGGAAAAAGAAAAAGGTAAAGCCCAGAAAAGAAAGTTCAGACTTTGCAAGATAAAAAGAGTATACCTGCAATGTGTTGGAATCAGAAAATACAAACAGAGAACCAATATGGTAGGATAACGAGAGGAAGCGTGTCGCTGGCGCTCTGAAAGTCAGAGCTCAGCCAGCAGGAAGACTGCATCTTGAAAAGAAAAGTAGGGCAGCAATGTGTGCATGTATGGTGCTGCTACCCTGATGTGTATCAAAATGTATAATTACAATGCACCAATAAATGAATATATATAAAAAAAGAAAAGTAGGGCAGCCAAAACTCAACAAAACAATGAGAACCAAAGTGCAGTGGAATGTGAGGCAGTAGAAAGAGTGGAGGTTGGTAGGGAGCTCAATGCATTTCACCTGGTAAGCGGAGAGTGGAGCCAAAGGTGCCATCTTGGCTGAGCCACGCAGCTCCCGGAATCCTCCAGCAAAGAAACAGCTGATTCTTGTGAAACCAGTGATTATATATAGTCCACCATCGAAAGCTGTGGACTTCAGACCATGATGAAGCCTAAGTTGAACCAGATCCACACCTACAACAGCAACGACGATAAAGGTAGAAGGTGGGACGCGAGCCTCAGTCCCCGCAAAGAAAACGACACGGAGAGACATAGATGAGGTGGCCAGGCACAGGAGCAGCCCAACACTGAGAAAACGAGGGGGTGAAACACAGCCCCCCTGGAGTAGCCTATCACTGGCATAGAGCACCATAGCACTGAGGACATGGACAGACATGGCATGGCCCCCCGGAACCACCCGAGAACATGGGTAAGTGAGATAAAGGGAGGCAGCGTGTCGTCGGCACTCTGAAACTTGGAAATCAGCTGGCGGGAAGACTACATCTTAGCAAGAAAAGTAGGGCAGACAAAAAACAAAACAGAGAGCCAAAGAGCAGTGGAGTGCGAGGCAGCAGACAGAGCAGGGGGCTAAACAGAACTCCACGCATTTCACCTGGTAAGGGGAGAGCAGAGGCCAAGGCGCCATCTATGCAGGGCCTACACCGCGACTCCCAGAGACCAACAGCAAAGAGACAGCAGATCCTTGTGAAAGCAGCGACTATAGACCACCATTGAAACTGATCAACTCCGGAACATGATGAAGCCCAAGTCAATCCAGACCTGCACCTACAGCGATGATGGTTTCAAGGGGTGGGCTGTGAGCCTCTGCTCCTGCAACAAGTGCGATGAGGAGAGATAAAGATGAGGTGGCCATACACAGGAGCAGCCCAACTCTGAGAACATGAGCTGGCGAGCCACAGCCCCCCATGAGCAGCCCAACACTGTCCTGGAACACCCCAGAACTGAGGACATAGGTAGATGAGACATGGCCGCCTCCCCAGCAGGCCAGCACTGAGAACACAGGTGGGTCAGCCCCCAGCCCTGCCCCGAGAACCCCTCCCCCTGGCGCTGGAGACGTAGGATGGGTCAGCCCTTGGGCCCGCCCCCAGAGAACCCTTCATCCTGGCGCTGGGGACACGGGGCGGGCAAGCCCCCAGCCCCACCCCAGAGACCCCCAGTGTTGAGGTAATGGGAAGATGAGCCATGACCCCACTCAGGAGGGACTCCAGACAAAGAAAGGAAGCCTCAGATGTGCAAAGAAGTTGAACTAACTGAGGGAGAAGGGAGGGAAGGAGAGGGAAACAAACTGGTGCACAGGATGAACATACACAAAGATTTCAAAGTCAACTACTATGCTGAAAATGGGAAGGAGGGAGGGGGTGGGAATTGGGGAGGGCTAATTGACTGATGAATGCATGTATACGTCAACCACCCTGAAATCCTTCAAGAGGTATGATTGCAATGCACTAATAAAATTTTAAAAAAAGAAACTATAAACATCAAAGAAACTCCAAGAAAGAGGCTCAGGAGCTGGGTGCCGTGGCACACTCCTGTAATCCCAGTACTTCGGAGGCTGAGACCAGAGGACTACAGGTTTGAGGCGACCCTCACCAACTCAGTGAGAACCTGTTTCAAAATAAAAACATTTAAAAAAAATGAGTAAGAGTGTAGCTGAGTGGTAGAATGCCACTGGGTTCAAGTCACAAGGAAAGAAAGGAGGGAAGGAAAAAAGGGAGAAAGGAAGGAAGGGAGGCAGGAAGGAAGGAAGAGAGGGAGGAGATGGAGGCATGGTATTGTGGTTTAGGTCTAGCGTGTCCCCCAAAGGCTCCCGTGCTGAAGGCTTGGTCCCAGTGCAGCAGTGTTCAGAGTCAGGGCTTCTGGGAAGTGATTGGATCAGGAGGGCTCTGACTGCATCAGTAGATTAACCCATTGATGGATTCATACCTGAACGGACTATGGGGCGCGGAGGGAAGAGACATGGAATCCGTAGGTGGGCCTAGTTGGAGGAAGTGGGTCACTTAGGAGCATACTCTGGAAGAATGTATCTTGCCCCTGGGCCCCCACCCCCTCCTTTGCTTCCTGGTTACCATGAAATCAGCAGCCTCCTCTGCCACTCGCTCCTGCTGCCACGATCTTCCTCAGCTCAGGCCCGTAAGCAATGGAGCCAGCCGACCTTGGACTGAAATCTCCGAAACTGGTGAGTCAAAATAAATCTTTGCTCCTTTAAACTGTTTTCCTTGGGTATTTTGTCACAGCAACAGAAAGCTAACTAAAACGTGTGATAATGGCTCTCTCCTACCTCCCAAAGGCAATCACATTCCAGGAAAGGGAAGGATAAGAACCACAGAGGCAGGACAGAGTAGAAAAAACAAGGAGGCAAAGATAGAACCAAGCTGCTGGTGTAATCTACTTGACTTGGAAGTATTAAAACCTTCTTCCAGCTTGGAGCTGCCAGTCAGTACATCCAGGTGATAGGAACCCCCAACGCCTTTCTCTGCAGCTCTAGAATTAGAATTCCCTTCAGAAACTCTGTGGGAAGGGATGAAAGTCTATGGCTTCCACAAATCAGACTATCTTCTGCCCCAGGGATCTTGGGCAGAACTGGGGTTTTCATCTTGAAGTATGAAGCAGCACTAGTGTGCAAGGGATTTTTCTAAGAATCTATACTTCAACCCATGCCTTTTCCAAATATTTTATGCTTTTCTTTAAAACCTTACAACCACGCCAGGTGTGGTGGCGCACGCTTATAATTCCAGTACTTTGGGAGGCAGAGACTGGAGGATCCGGGTTCACGGCCAGCCTTAGCTCACTCTCTCTCTCTCTCTCTCTCTCTCTCTACCTAGTGAGGCCTCCGCAACTTCGTGAGACCTGGTTTCAAAATAAAGTATAAAAAAATAGGGCCAGGGGTGTAGCGCGGAGGTAGAACGCCCCTGGGTTCAATCCCTGGTACCGCAAAACAAAACAAAAAAAAAAAAAAAAAAAAAAAACCTCACAACCACAATTCACCAGCAAGCAACATGTTGGAGGGCTCTTTAGACACATCCTATAAATCTATGCATGAACTTATTAAGTGTCAACTTGTCTTACTCTAGTTTTCTAATCTATACTTCCCTCGATGATGCATTTCCCAATCACCATTTCCAAATGGCACATGTCCAATCAAAAAATCCCTTGAAGTTCTCTGATTCATGCTTTTTTTTCTTTTAAGCACTTTCAATTTTGCTTCTCTGGAGTTAGAAATTGCATCTATTGGTCTTTCTAGGGTTTGTGATTCCATTGCAAGGTCTGCAGAGGTCTAAATCCTCTGGTCCTTGCTACCCTGACCTCTGAGCAACTCCAAGCAGGATGCAGGATATGTTAGCCTGCAGAGGGGGATGTGGGTAATTCCCAGAACTCATTCAGCCTTCCTTCTCAACTTTGCCTTCTGTGAGCTGCTTAAAATGCAGAAGAGGCCAGCTGAGACACCCGCTTTCTGCATGCACTCCCCCTCCCTTCCCATCTTATCATGCTTCTGCTCCCCCCCCCCCCACTGATGGAGATGTCCAACAGGTGGCAAGATGAACCAGAGAGAACAAGAACATGGGATTAATGGGCAGAGCCCTCAGCGGCCATGGACCCAACCTGAGATGTGAGCTGTCTGTGTGGGTCCTGGCAGCAAGTGGGTGGTCTTTATTATCATTATTGATTCCGGAAAACTTTCAGTTCTTGGCCAGGGGTCTTTGTTGGAGGACTCTTAATGAAAAGGGAGATATGTCTAAGATGTGAGGTTTGAATGCATGGAAATTTCAAAAACTACCTTTGGTCATGTAAGAAGCAGCTGTAGAAGTGGAGAAGGATCTCATCTGCTAATTAAAACTCCAAGAGTAGTAGGAGGAACAATTACTCTAAGGCACTATCTCTCCCCACATTCCTGCAAACAGATTAGCTTCAACACCCACACAGTGGGAAAAACAAATGCCAAATATGCCTAGATGTTTCCCTGGACATGTTTTCTCTTCCAATCTCCATCTGATCTTTAACATTACATTGGTAGTGGGTTGGATAGTCAGGCCCATTGCTTATCGGGATAAATCATTTCCACCCACTTTTATTCTAAAGCAAATTCACAGCAGTGAGGAGGCTGGGACCAGCACCAAGCCCAGATAGAGCAGAAGTCTCTGGATGGCTGAGTACCAGTAATAGTCATTTATAGCATAGGAGAGGATTCTGCTTCTAATTGTTAGATTTCAGTGGAAAAATAATTGAAGGAATGTGGTTAAAATAGTTGCATAAAGGCAGATGACACTGTGGCATACGCTCACATAGAGAGGATGTAAGTTTAGACTTATCTCTGATTGTAGATATGATGACTATAGATATAATTGGATACTTGGCTGAGACTAGACCATGTGGGGTTTTTTCTTGATTGCTTGCAAATTTTGGCACTTATGCAATCATGAACAAAGCTGCTATAGACAACCATGTGCAGGTTTTGGGGTGGACATATATTTTCTTTTGTCTCCACATGGGTCTTGAAAATCTTCATGGAGAGTTCAGTGAGAAAGAGAGATGGCTATTTTAAAGTTGAAGGCAGCTCACACCTTTAATCCCAGTATTTGGGACGTTGAGACAGGAGGATCACAGTTTTGAGACCAGCCTCAGCAACATAGAAAGAACTTCTGCAACTGAGTGAGACCCTATTTCAAAATAAAATAAATTTAAAAATTGAAAAGGGCTGGAGGTGTAGCTTGGAGGTAGAATGCCCCTGGGTTCAATCCCCAGTACTCCCCCCCAATTTTTTTAATTTACTTTCGCATGTGTGTGTGTGTGTGTGTGTGTGTGTGTGTGTGTGTGTATGTGTGTGGTACTGGGGACTGAACCCAGAGATATTCTACCTCCAAGCTATACCCCCAGCCCTATTTTATTTTATTTTTTTACTTTGAAACAGGATCTCGCTAGGTTGATAAGGGTCTCACTACGTGCTGAGGCTGTCCTTGAACTTGAGATCCTCCTATCTCAGCCTCCCAAGTACTGGGATTACAGGCATGCGCTGCCATGCCTGGCTTTTTTTTTTTTTTTTCTTAAAAATGAAGTTGAAGGCAGACTGAGTTTTCCAGAAGCAGAGGTTTGACTTTCCACCTTTGATTGTGGGCAGTCCAGTTGAACCTTTTGGGTTTGGCAAGTAAAAGCAGCAGTCTGGTCTGCTTGCCCCAGTAAAGAGCATTTTTCTGTGTAGAGTGCTTCTCTGCTGGTTATCTTCTCTTTAGAGGGAAAAATTCTAAATATTGACGATACTATCCCTAAAGCATCTTCACTTGTTCTGAAGGCGGTGATGTGTGTGTATGCATGTATATAGGTTTGGGGGGCGTAGGTGTGGATGTGCATGTGTGTACACAAGCATTCTTGTTCAAGCATTTAAGCACCCGTGGGTGGGAGCGGAATGGAGCAAGGTTGGCAGAAGGAAGGATGCAGGAGAGTGTCTCCTTTTCACATCCTCTTCTTAAAGCTTCAGGCCAAGTGTCAGGTCATGGCAGACTGAATTATGTCTGCCCCTGGGCGCATGCCTTTGGGAGTTGTAGAGTTGTCCAGGTGAGGGGAGGGACCTAGGCAAGGCCTCAGGAAGATCCTTCATTTCTGACGGGAGTGGACATCTGGATAGCAGATACCCCAGAAATGGCGAGGGTGTGAGGAGTGAGGGATTGAACCTTGAACCCCAGAGAATGGACAAATCCTCAGGGCCCTTGAGTTCAGGGAGACAGCTGACCCTTTTGCTATGGTGACAAAGGATAGCCAGAGGTTTTCTCCATGTGACTCCTTGTGAAAGAAACCTGTTTTCTCATGGGGAACTAAGGCAAGGAGCCATGCCAATGTGGCAGAGCTTTTTCTAGGAGGCTGAAGTAGAGGAACTGGTAGGATGAAGACTTCCTGTGGCCTCACAGGACAGTTGAGAGGGGACATGCCAGCTAGAGGCCACTGAACAGTAGCTACATGATTCCAATAGCATGATTGAAATCTCCTTGCTCCTTCATGTGTAGGACAGAGGTAATAAACACCTCATAAGATAGAGGTATCTCATAAGGTTGTTGTGAAAATGAAATGCATTAATTCTCATGGAGACAGAACAGTGTTTGGCATACAGTGAGGGTTAACAAGTAATATAAATGAAATGGAAAGTAGAGCGTCATAGAGAGTCTCGGTGTGGTCCCTGGGTTGGCGGCATCAGCATCCTCTAGGTACTTGTTAGAAATGCCAACTCTTGCTGGGCGTGGTGGCGCACGCTTGTAATCCCAGTACTTGGGAGGCGGAGATGGAGGATCTGGGTTCGTGGCCAGCCTCAGCTACTTAGTGAGGCCCTCTGCAACCTTGTGAGACCCGCCCGGTTTCAAAATAAAGTATAAAAAATAAGGCCGGGGGTGTAGCTCGGAGGTAGAACACCCCTGGGTTCAATCCCCGGTACAGCAAAAAAAAAAAAAAAAAAAAAATAGAAATGCCAACTCTTGGTTCCCAGCCCAGACCTAACTCGGGGTGGGAGTGGGGACTCAGGAACCTGAATTTTAACCAGTTCTCTAGGTAACTCTGATGTTTGCTGAAGTTTGAGACCCAATGAGGAGGAGATATTTGAGCTGTGTCACAGTAGTGATTCTTGACCTTGTCCTAATGTCTTTCCTGACTATAAATCTTAAAATGTCAGCAACAAAAATAAAATTCCCTGTCTTCATGCTCAGCAGATACCTTCTCCTCACCTTCTATTCCTAGATGTCTTCCCTGATAGCCTGAAACACCCTAAACTGTTCTCCATCTTCAGTGAGCTGGTTCTTGGTTCCCTCCTTCCCTCCTTCTTTCCAGCTTACTGAGCCCACCCTTGGTGTTGTGTAGGTGGGGACTTGGGAGGGCCCTGCCTTATGGCAGGGATCTGCCCTCTAGCAGAGGGGCAGAAACAGGGCCTAGCCAGAGTGGGGGAGGGAGAGGTCTGGGGTGCAGCAGATGTGGGGGTCAAGATTGGCTTCTCAAAGGAGGTAGTACTTGCTTTGAGATAAGAATAAGAATTGATAAAATAATATTAAAAATTATCTGAAAGAACATGCCAGAGCAATAATATCGAACAAAGAGTGCTTTTTAATAACAGCACAAGAGGTAATCATGGGAGATACATGGAAATACTAAAGAGAAATGAAAGGACCTGTTGAACAGAGGTGACAGAAATGTTCTACCTAAGCTTTCTCTAAAATCAAAAATCGACAAGACAGAAGTAAATGAGCTACCATGGGCCAGAAATAAACTAACATTTAGTCAATGTTGGTACTACCTAATCTTTTTTTTTTTTTTGCGGTACTGGGGATTGAACCCAGGGGGGTTCTACCTCCGCGCTACGCCCCCGGCCCTATTTTTTTATACTTTATTTTGAAACCGGGTCTCACGAAGTTGCGGAGGGCCTCACTAAGTAGAGAGAAAGAGAGAGAGAGAGAGAGACAGGGAGAGAGAGAGCGAGCTGAGGCTGGCCGCGAACCCGGATCCTCCGCCTCCCAAAGTACTGGGATTACAAGCATGCGCCACCACGCCTGGCCTACCTAATCTTTTGCTGCTGGTCTGGTTTGGTTTGATTGTTCTTGTTTTGCCTCCAAGCCTTTGTACACCTTCTTCGCCTGCTAGGTGTGCCTCCTTCCTCCTCCCTGCTACTTATAGTGCAAATGCTCCCATATTCAAGGTCCAGGTCAAAGGTTGCCTTCCCAAGGGGCTTGCTCATCAGAGGAGACTTCTCCTCTCACCCAGCAAGGCCACCTTGTTGGTACTGCTACCACATTTTTTCTGAATTACAGTTATTAGAAAACAGATTTGGACTGACTGAAGAATTCCTTCAGCTCTTCCTGACTTTCCCAACCCTTTGGTTCTTGGTGTCTGCTCCAGCTATTACTGGAGTCAGCCTCTCGTCTACGCAGGCATGTTCCAAAATTTTAATGCATTTTCTTGACTCTTGGCCAAAACTGAGAAGATGCTCTGAATATCATTTTCAACTTGTATAAATATATGAATGAGAAAAAAAGAAATAGATTTTGGCCAGGTGTGGTGGCATATGCCTATAATCCTAGTACTTGGGAGGCTGAGATAGGAGGATTGCAGGTTCAAGGGCAGCCTTAGCAACTTAGCAAGACCCTCAGCAACTTAGGGAGACCCTGTTTCAAAATAAAAAATAAAAAGGGCTGGAGGTGTAGCTCAGAGGTAGAATACCCCGGGATCAGTACCCAGTACCAAAATTAGTAAATAAATAGATTTGGTCTCTGGTAGATGAAAGGTCCTTCTTATGATTTGGGTCTGGAATGTTCCCCCCAAGCACATGTGTTGAAAGCATGTCCCCAGTGCAGAAAAGTTCAGAGGTGGGGCTTGACTATAAGGAGTGGGCCATTGGGAGCTGGACCTTGGGGCCTCTAAATGTCCCCCAACTAGCCCTCTCCTCTCGCTCTCTGCTCTTGGCCACCATGATGTGAGAGGGGTGTCCCTCTCCCATGCCATGCCACCATGGTTTCTGCCTTGGATCTGGCCCACTATGGACTGAACCTCCAAAACTGTGAGCTCCAATAAACCTTTCCTCCTTTAGGTTGTTCTTGTTGGGAATTTTGGTCACAGCAAGAAAAAAGCTGACTAAAATTACCCCCCAGGAGCAGGAAAGTGCCATACTCATCTTTGTACATCTCAGTGCTTGCACTCAGGAATCAGGTCTCACCTGCAGGACACAGAGCATGCAGGTGAGACGGCTGAGCCTACCATCTCGTCTCCTACTGTACACAATGGCAGCTCCAGGGGGAATCAAAGAATTCCATTTGCAATGCATTCATTAATGTCATTAATAGCAATAGGAGACTGGAGAACCATTTGTGATTTCTGAGTAAACTGAAGACATGGATGGGGACAAGGTCGATGTGTTCTATTATATAAAAGAAGAATTTATTCAACAAAATGCAATCAAATAAACGCAAAGGAAGAAGTAACCCAAAAAGTGTATGACAACAAACTGATGAAAATATGCTAAGTGCATCAAAGTGGATGAATAGCCATAAAGTCAGTTTAAAAGAGGATGAACTAGCCGGGCGTGGTGGCGCACACTTGTAATCCCAGTACTTTGGGAGGCAGAGACCGGAGGATCCGGGTTCAAGGCCAGCCTCAGCGCTCTCTCTCTCTCTCTCTCTCTCTCTCTCTCTCTCTCTACTTAGTGAGGCCCCCTGCAACTTCGTGAGACCTGGTTTCAAAATAAAGTATAAAAAATAGGGCCAGGGGTGTAGCACGGAGGTAGAAAGCCCCTGGGTTCAATCCCCGGTACCGCAAAAAAAAAAAAAAAAAAAAAAAAAAAAAGGATGAACTATTTCACTACTTCTACAAGAGACTATATCAGTAAAAATTCACCATGTGAGAAAAGTGCAGCCCTTTTAGGCCATTAAAAAATTGCAAATTTAAACAATTAAAATATATCATCACATACCAATTAAACATTTTTAATGTTAACAATTGATTTTGGACAAGGCTATCAAAATCAACCTTTCTCTTTCTCTCTCTCTCTCTCTCTCTCTCTCTCTCTCTCTCTCTCTCATTCCTCCAAAGCATGAAGTAAAAGAACAATGAATCCATTAAATCTCTCTGAGGTATAATTTAGAAATATGCAAAAAAGAACAATCATACCATTCCTACATTTTAACTCAGTTATTAAATTAGGGAGAAAAAATGTATCAAGGAAACAATCCCAAAGGGAAAACATTCTGTTCATCATTGTAATTTTAAAAATCAACAAAATGAATGCCCATTAAGTACTGTGCAGGGTCTGAGATTTTAACCTACTTGCAAGCTTACAAGCTACCCTGTTACTGTTTGATAGATGCTGGCAGAGGACAGGAGACTCCTGAGTCAGAGACAGGATTTTTTTTTGTAGTACTGGGGATTGAACCCAGGGGGCATTCTTCCTCCGGGCTACACCCCCAGCCCTATTTTTTATTCTTTATTTTGAAGCAGGGTCTCACTAAGTTACGGAGAGCCTCACTAAGTAGCTGAGGCTGGCCGCGAACCCGGATCCTCCGGTCTCAGCCTCCCAAGTACTGGGATTACAAGCATGCGCCACCATGCCCGGCAGACAGGATTTTATTACTCTGGGCAAAGCACGTAACCAGGGCTGGGGACGTAGCTCAGTGGTAGAATGTCTGCCTAACGTGTGAAGCCCTGGGTCCAATCCCCAGCACCACACACAAGAAGCTGTTATCAGAGCTTCATGTTTGTTTGCACTGGGTCCCTGTGTTTCCCAGGTCCTGGCCAGTGGGGTGGGGGATGGCAGAGAGGGTCCAAGTTGGATGCCTGCACAGGCTGTGTTACAGGAGAGAAGCACTGGGCTTGGCATTTGCCACGAAACACACCTGCCTTTTGTCTGGGGGGAGAGGTTACCTCTTCCCTTAAGGCTGCCTGCTACAAACTCAGCTCTGAGAAATGGCCTGCATGATGAGCAGTCAGGGCCTACCATTCTTGGCACATCCAACGAGAATGTTCAGGGCTGCTCAGGCCCATGGATCATCTCTCCCAACCATCCCTCATTCATTCAACAATTTCATTCAAATATATTGAGTCACCTATCATGTGCCTGACATGGAGCTAGATGCTAAGGATACGTCAGGGAACACGGCCCCTGTACAAGAAGAGCTTACATAGTAGTGAGGGAAGGCAGATAGTGTGAAAGGGAACAAAATAAATAGTCTGATGTCATTTCTGTGAAATGCTGTGAAGAGAAAGAAAGTAGAGTAATGGGAAAGAGACCGCCTTCAGGTAGAGTGGTCCATCATAGATCTGATGGGCAGGGAAGGTCTATCTGAGGTGGAGACCATGGAGCAGAGGCCTGAATGAAGTCAGTTGATGAGCCCGGCCTATCTGAGGGAGGAGAGTCCAGACAGGGGTGGCACAGACAGCCCTGAGAAGGGAACGTGCATGTCATGTTCAAGTCGGCCATAGGCCAATGTGGCTAGACTGCAATCAGCACGGGGGAGTGGTCAGAGATGGAGGGATAGAAGCCCAAGGAGATTTGTAATTGGGACATGAAAGAGTTTTCTGAAGGACAAGCATGTGAACTTTTATATGCCACTATTTATATAATAGAATTGAAAGAAAACAATCATATTGAAACCCCCTCCAGTTCAGCATATGGAGGGCATACCGGTGTCATGGACAAATGAGGAATAGGGGGTCAGAAAGCTGAGTCCCAGCTAGGAGTCCCAGGCAAGTGTATTAGTCAGCTTAGCTGCTATAACAAATACCATAGACTGGTTGGCTTAAACAAGAGAAATTCATTTCTCACAGTTCTCAGTTCTGGAACCTGCAAGTCCAAGATCAAGGTGTGGGATGATTCAGGTCCTGGTGAGGAACCTCTCCCTGGTTTTGGGCAGAAGACTTTCCACTGCATCTTCACATGGTGTGGAGAGAGGAAATGAGCTCTCTGGTATCTCTTATAAGGATACTTATCAGATCATGACTCCACATTTATGAACTCATTCAACCTTGTAACCTTCATTTAGGTCCTATCTCCAAATATAGTCGTATTGGAGGTTAGGGCATCAGCACATGAACTGGGTGGAAGGGGTACAATTCAGTCCATCAGCAAGCTGACAAATCTTTATTTTTTTCATCTGCAAATGGGAATGGTGCCTAAAAAAATGTGTTGGTAAGTGCAACTGAAATAAAGTGCGCTGTTACAGCAGGGTGTGGTGGCACACGCTTGTAATCCCAGTACTGGGGAGGCTGAGACAGGAGAATCACAGGTTTGCTGCCAGCCTCAGCTACTAAGTGAGGCCCTCTGCAACTTAGACCCGGTTTCAAAATAAAGAATAAAAAAATAGGGCAGGGGATGTAGCTCGGAGGTAG
Organism: Glis glis; assembly: GCA_004027185.1. NCBI lineage: Eukaryota > Metazoa > Chordata > Mammalia > Rodentia > Gliridae > Glis > Glis glis. The sequence goes on from PVJS01004382.1 coordinate 20,521, forward strand.
AATGCCCCTGGGTTCAATCCCCAGTACCAAAAAAAAAAAGAGAGAGAAAAAGAAATAAAAAATGCATTGTTACAACTATGTTAAAGTTATGTAAAAATGATCTATATCAAAGATCAGAAGAGAAGTGAATCTAAGGTCTATACTAGGAGCTAAAAAGGAGCAGGAATGGTCATCATTTATTGAACATTTACTTGACCTTGTGCTACCAACCTTGTCTAACTTTAGTTTTATAACAATCTCATGACAAATATGATATCCCCATTTTTAAGATGAAAAGATTGTCTCAGAAAGCCCAAGTTGGCAAAATCTCCTACCTGGTGAAAGGTACTGATAGAAGAAGTACAGCTATGAATAGAATACACAGTAGCACGAAAAGTGTTAATAGAAATCAGCAAAGTGAAAAAGTGATTTAGGCATAAAAATGTGTGTGGAGAGAAGCAAAGGCAGAGAATAAAAGCATATCATGTATCTGATTGGTACAACATGAATGCACATTTTTAAATACTCTTTGTTCTTGTTATCACATTTGCTCACTAAAATGGGGACAATATTATTACAAAGGCCAGTCTCCATTTGCTTCTAAAGCATATATTCTCAAACTTACTGGTTTACCACCCCCTTTAAAATAATTACTCAGAGCCCCCTGCCATGCTTCTGTTGCCCCCTTATTTCTATTCAATGACCTCTAGTTGCACCAGAGGCTACTACCACCCCACCCACTGGTCCAGCATTCCCCTGGGGAGAAGTATCACAGACTGAGAATCTGTGTCAGATTCTCCTCATTAAGTGAAATCTCCCAAAACCCAGCTTTCCTCTGGGCGCTTGCATCTTCCTGTTCATCTCCTACAGGCTTCCACGCAGCCACCCACACCCCAGCCAGGCCAGTGCATGCTGAGGCCCTATTCCTTGTGTCTAATATCTCAAGTCTTTCCTTACATTTCAGTAAAAGTTCAGCATCCTCCTGACCACCACATCCCCTGTCTCTATGATTTCTGATATTTTCATCAACCATTGAGGCTTAAGCCTACTGAAAATCCAAGTACTTTGATGCCTTTTCTTTTCCTTCCTTCCTTCCTTCCTTCCTTCCTTCCTTCCTTCCTTCCTTCCTTCTCTCCTTCTCCTTCTTCTTCTTCTCCTTCTCCTTCTTCTTCGTACTGGGGATTGAACCCAGGGGCATTATCTTCTGAGCTACAACCCACCTCCCAGCCATTTTTATTTTTTATTTTGAAACAGGGTCTAAGTTTCTGAGGCTGCCTTCAAACGTGCAATCCTCCTCTCTCAGCCTCCCAAGTACTGGGATTGCAGGCATGCACATGAGGCACACTACTTTTTATGTCCTGAGTGTGCTGTCCTGTCTGTGTAAGCAAGGATTGTCACACATACACACCAGGAAGAAAGTAGAAAGTGGCTACTTGTGAGGGCACGAGGAAGGGAGAGGAAAGGGGAAGCCATTCTTGGAGTGTTGTACCTGGGGGACAAGGTTGCCCAGGTGCCGGGAGGGCTGCGGGGAGAACAAGGGAAGAACTCCCTCCACCTGCTTCAGCGTGGGTGGCCTCGCCAGAGTCCTTCTTTCTGGGATCTCACGCAGGGTGCAGGGCCCACTGGCTGTCCAGAGCGCCCAGCTCAGCCTGTGCAGTTCCCAGAGGGTCAGTACAAGCCTGTTACCTGCCACGTCAAGGGCAGTGTGGGCCCTGTTCTTTATGTTGCAGTTCTACTTCAACGAACAGAAACGGTGCAGCTTTAGACTGATTTCATTATGATTGGACTTTTTTTAAAGTATGAAATAAAATAGGGGAGGGGAGTTGGTGGAGGGAGAGGGGATTTCACCTCAGCGTTTTCTACTTCTGCCCAAAGGAGGATAAAAATTACCTCTGGGACTAGGGGTGTAGCTCAGTGGCAGAACGCTTGCTAGCATGTAGGAGGCCCTGGGTTCGAGGTCCAGCATCAAAAAACCCAAAGCAAAACAAAACAAAATCCTCCGGCTTGAACCTGGGAGACGCGGGAATATTAGAAACTGAAAAAGGAGGGAGGGTGTGGGAAGTTCAGCTGTGTTGGGGGTGGGGATTCGAGCTGGTCAGGAGGTTGGAAAAGCACCCCTCTACCACATCTCTGCCAAACTGCTCACAAGCCGCGTTCTTTTTTGCATAGAGCTGCGCAGTGAGCTTCTCTAGTTACCGCTACCCTCGCCCGGCAGAACGGTTGCAAATGAAGGGCAGGACAGGGCTGGCTTTAGGACCTTTCTATTTTATAGTCTCTAATACCCGGGTCTCCCATTTTAGGGACAAGTAAAATCGAGATGCCAGGAAACCAAAGCCTCTCTGGCCGGTACACGGAGGGACCCTGTGTTTTCACTAAGGGTGCCCCCATACTGGTCCGAGGGATCCGCGGAGGCGGAGGCTACGGAATTCCTAGGGGATTGTAAACCTTCCCGGGAGACCTGGTAGGTAGGACTGTTTCCGCCCCGCGGAGGCTGGGAGACCGGCGGGACACCGTCGCAGGACCGGCTTCCATTGGTGGGTTCTCCATCCCGCCCCCGTCCTCTCGGCCCCGCAGGTGCCGCCGCCTGGGTGGGGCGGGGGCGTCTCCATCCCGCCCCGCGCAGACTCGAGCTGCGCTCTCGGATTCCCAGCCGGTTGCCCGGGGACGGCGGGGAGAGGGGGAGGGAGTAGCGCCGAGCGGAGCTGGAGTGGGGGGTCCGACCCTCTTGTTTTCCTCCGCTAGAAAGGAGGATCCCGGAGGGCTCCAGGCAGAAGTGCCCCAGAAAGGCTGCAGCCCCCACGAGGGAGCAGGGCGGAGCGACCTAACGCCCTCCGCCTGCCCAGCGCGCGGGCCCTCCGGAGCCGCCACCTGCGCCGTCCACGCCGCGCTCCGGGCACGCTAAGTCCCCTGCCCAGCAGCCCCGAGCCACTGCGCCATGGAAGCCGCTCACCTCTCGGCGGCCACCGCCGGCGTCGCCCTGCCCCTGGGGCCCGAGACCTGCAGCAGTAGCCCGAGTCCAGGTGTCATGGGGGCGACCACCGGGGGCGCCGTCCCGCCTGGCCCGGAGCCGCCCTTCTCCGTCTTCACCGTGCTGGTGGTGACGCTGCTGGTGCTGCTCATCGCGGCCACGTTCCTGTGGAACCTGCTGGTGCTGGTCACCATCCTCCGCGTGCGCGCCTTCCATCGCGTGCCGCATAACTTGGTGGCCTCGACGGCCGTGTCGGACGTGCTCGTGGCGGCCTTGGTGATGCCGCTCAGCCTGGTGAGCGAGCTGTCGGCCGGGCGACGCTGGCAGCTGGGCCGCAGCCTGTGCCACGTGTGGATCTCCTTCGACGTGCTGTGCTGCACCGCCAGCATCTGGAACGTGGCGGCCATCGCCCTGGACCGCTACTGGACCATCACGCGCCACCTGCGCTACACGCTGCGCGCCCGCCGCCGCGCCTCGGCGCTCATGATCGCGCTCACCTGGGCGCTGGCGGCGCTCATCGCCCTCGCCCCGCTGCTCTTCGGCTGGGGCGAGGCGTACGACGCCGGGCGCCAGCGCTGCCAGGTGAGCCAGGAGCCCTCCTACGCCGTCTTCTCCACCTGTGGCGCCTTCTACCTGCCGCTCGGCGTGGTGCTGTTTGTCTACTGGAAGATCTACAAGGCGGCCAAGTTTCGCTTCGGCCGCCGCCGCCGGGCTGTGCGGCCCTTGCCCAGCACCGGGCAGGTGAGGAGCGGGTCGTGGCGTTGGGGATGGCGGACGTTGAGGGAGAAGGAGAGTGGGCGGCGGCTTGCACACACGGGCGCGCTGGAAAATGTTGGGCGCCAACGCACCTGGGGCGCAGGAGGAAGAGTTCGCCATCTGCTCTTTGGAAGAGTGCTGGAGGGTTTATCATCTGCGCTCCTGGCGCGCTGGGGAGGGATTCGCCACCTGTGTGGTGTGCACCTGGGCAGAGATCTCAGCGCCTGCACGGTGGGGCTGCAGCTGGACCGCGAGGCCCAGGGGGCTTGCAGGGGCGGCTTTTCTAGACAACGCTGACGGCTCCGCGTTCCTTTTCCCCGGGGTGGTTATGTCCTTGCCAGGCCTGGAGCCGCCAACTTCTTGGTCTCCACTAGATCGTGCGGGACTGTGGTGAGCTGGGAATCCTCCTGCTGCAGATAAGAAATTCCTGTGGCCATTCACCCGAAATTTTCCACCTCTACCAGCCTCCAGTCCAGAGACCATAACTCTGTTGGCCAGCTCCCTGCCAAAGGGGAGACGTGAGGACAACGCAAAACAATCCAAGTGTCACGTGTCTTCGGGTTTCCTGACTTCCGCGCTATCCTCTAGCAAATTTAAGAAAAATGGAGCCCTTGGGCTCCAATCCCAGCTTAGGACATCAGAGTGGTTACTTGATGGACATGTGCCTCATTTCCTCATCTTTAAACAAATTAATTCCTATTTCATATGGCTCTTGGTGCATGTGGGGGAAGAAAAAAGAGAGAGGGTAAGTTGTTTGTTATTGTTAGTTTTATTTTAATTGTTGAAAATTAACCCAGGTACTCAGGTTAACAAATATATGTGCTTTCAAAAGTAGGCTCTTTTTCATTAAATGGCAGAGGAATTTTGAAATATAAAACAGGAATGTCAAGATTATAATTGGAAAGTGTTGGAAGGGAAAGCTTTATTCAGAATTGATGATGTTCTTTGAAAGGTGCCTCGGAAAAGCCTGGGGTGATTATAGCTGATTCTGTCTGATTCCAGAGGAAGGGCTGACTTTTAATAGCTACATCAATCCAAGGTACATCCAGAGAAATCATAGTGAAAGGGATTGCTTGCCAAGCCTGATTTTTATTGCTCCTTTTTGAGGGACCCCATTCAGGCAGGTGACATAGGGAGAGGTGACCAGATGGGGCTGGCCAATCCCGGTGGCCAACCATGGGGAGAAAGAGCTCCAGGAGGCAGGGCAGTCTTATAATTTGGCCACTCTCTGGCTGTGGGAAGCCCTTCTTCACTTTGGGCCTCAACTTCTGTAACACACAGTGTTGTGTGTGGTGTGAATCATAGGATACTGAGATCGTAGATGAGACAGTGTCCTAGATCATCCTGCTTCTCTGGGCTCCAGCGATCCCTCCTCACAATCCTAAGTAATTTTCCTGAGTTGGCATTTGCGAGCCCTCTAGCTACAAGATATCCAAACAGATATTTCAAATAATGTTCCAGGAATACTTTCTCAGTACTTTTCCCCCACCAACTTTTCCTACACCTCAGGAGAAATGCATTGGGTTGGATCTAGGTGCTGCAAAGTGCCTATACTGCTTTCTGTGAGTGACAGAAGTCTGTTGAAGAGGTTGTATATACCCTTTGTCATTTTTCAGAATTCTGTGTCTAGGTCTCAATATTAAAATATTAATCAGAAAGGAAACTGCAATAGGCCCTGGATAGGGATTGATCCTTCAGGGCAAAATGCAGTTTTTGAGAGTAGAGAAGGGGGAACAAATGTTTACTGAGTGAATTCTTTCTTCCAAGAACTGTTTTTGATGCTCTTATTGAATTCTCACAAGGCAGCAAAATCGGCATTTACATTCTCAATCAGGATAAGTTATGATATGCTGCAGTAACATATAACCCCCAAACCATTGGAAGCTGGGTTTTTATTTTCTTGGAACAGTGAATAAAATCCTGATATTAATAGATTCAACACACTTTAAACATTTCTGTAACATTTGGTACTGGTCAATTCCTGAGTTCTGCCAGAAAGTCAGAGAATGAGCTGTGTCTTTGTATACAACTTGTTTATGTGGAAAATGATCCTATGTACCTTAAGTAGGCTAAGAAGTATTAGATAGGAGTCACTGTGAGAGTGTGTCATCAAGCCATTCCACCAGTGTGGGCAACTGGAACACAATCCATTAGGACTGATAATAGATTTGAAAACACAAATGTAGCTTAACCTCAATGCACTTGATGCCATTTTCCCCTTCTTAGCATTAACCCTAGCAGATCCTTAGCCATGCCAGAGTGATTAAACTCCAAGTAAAAAAAAAAATCCACTTTTTCCAAATACACAAGAATTATGACAATTGTGCCTTAAGTTATGCTCATCCCAAGAGCTTAGCAAAACTATATTCTATTACGCATTTATTATACTGAAGGAACAGTTTGTTTTCATCAAGTCTAGCAGTGCTCTACTTCTATTTTTACAAGAAAATTTCAATTTTTTCTTTTTCTTGCACAAGAAGAGCTGAGAAGATTCCCTGTTGTAGGTTATCAGACAAGCTAGACAGCTTGTTTACTTTGTTTCAGTTAGTTATCTCTTTACCTTGGAGTAGTGAGACCTGGGGTGTGGTTATTTCAGAGAAAATGAAGCTGCAGGTGTTCTGACCCTTGACCTGAGAGCATTGGTTGAAAATGGGGCATTCCCGTTATAATCCAGATTCCTTTCAACTATAATTGGGAAGTTATAATCCCCTCCCACAGATATCACAAGGCATAATTAGCCACTAGGATTACTGTGGTCACCTGATGCCAGCCTTGTAGAGTCTCAACATAATGGGCATCTGACCTGTGTGATCACTGCAAAAACTGGTAGGTTTCACAAGTGATTAGGACCCTGTCTCATTCTTACTGCTTTACTTTTCTGTTTCTTTTATTAAGGTATTTATCTGACATTAGGAGATTACTAGTGTTTGTAGGTTCCTTCTGTAGCAGCTAGAATGTTCTTTAGAGAAGGAAGGAATGGGGGACAGGAAGCTGACATTTGTCAAGGTCCTTTTCTGTGCTGTGGTCTCACTGTAACTCCCACGACAAGCCTATGGATAGATAAAGTTTTTTCCTGGTTATAGGTATAGAAATGGGGACTTGAATTGGAGTCATCGCTAGTCCTGACTTGCTGTAGCCTTGGGTTTCCTCTTTCCTCATTTGCTTCTTACACAGTTGCTGTCATACTGAGTATGACAGTGTGTGGAACCATGAACCAAGTACTAGACAGATGTCAGAACTGTAAAGTGCCTGTGATTTTACCCTATTTTCAAGGCAACAAGTCAGCCTGCCACAATTTACGGGCCGCTGACAGAAGACATTAGACTCAGAGTAGAATCAAAGGGTGTTATCACACAGTGTGAGCTTTGGGTTTGTGTCAGTTTCCTTTTCCCTCAAAGTTCCACAAGAGGGACATGGAGTAGCCCTGGCAGATTAGCATTAAAACAGGGAAACTTCCAGAGTAGGAAACCCAAATCTTTTTTGTCTAGCGTTGGACAGAAGTTGACAAGGGGTGGACTTGTGATAGTTAATCTAATTTGTCAACTTGACAGGATCATGACACACCCAAGATCATGTGACTTTGGGTGTGTAACAGCAGATTAAACAGAAAGTCCTGCCCTAAATGTAGGCAGCAGGGTTCTGATAGGTGCAGGACTTGGATAAAAGAAGGAGAAAGCCGCGTAGAGGGATGCGCGACTCTTTCCGAAGAAAACGCATCTGCTCTGGTCTGAGATTGTCGGCCTCCAACTTCGCCGTTTCTCTGAAGAGCTTCTTGATCTTCTGCTCTCATCTGAGATCGTCGGCCTCCAGCCCTTCGAACTGAAACTTCACCATCGTTTCTCTGAAGAGCTCTTAGACCGCTGGACCAGCTACTGGTTCCTCTGACTTTCCACGTGCAGTTGGAACTCGGAACTACATTGTAAGCTGATCTGATAAATCCCTTTTTCCATATACTCATTCTGTGAATTCTGTTAGTCTAGTGAACCCTGACCAATACACCTTTTATATATATTATATATATTAGTCCATTTTGGGATGGCACTTGGTAATTTATAATGAGCAGAAATTTATTGGCCTGCAGTTCTGGAGGCTAGAGAGTCCGATGTTAAGGTATCAGCATCGTGTGAGGAGTTTCTTACTGTGTCATCACACGTCAAAAGACAGGAGGACCAAGATTGAAAGCCTGCTTACTGAAGCCTCCCCCTTTTTTATTTGGTGCATTGTAAATTTTACATCATATTGGGATATAGAGTGTCAGATAGATGCATATATGTAGTTCTTGGTGCCCTCCCCACCGGGTCCCTCCCCACTCCTTCCCCTCCCCACGCATGCCTTTGGTATTGGAATTGGCTACTGAAGCCCCTTTATTCAAGCATTAAGCCCACCACGGGGGTGGAAATTTCATGGCCTAATCACCTTTTAAAATCCCCTCATAGCTGGGCATGGTGGTGCACACTTGAAATCCCAGTACTTAGGAGGCTGTGACAGGAGGATCACAGTTTTGCGGCCAGCCTCAGCTACTTACTGAGGCCCTCCGCAACTTAGTGAGATCCTGTTTCAAAATAAAGAATAGAAAATAGGGCTGAGAGGTCGGGCGTGGTGGGGCACGCTTCTAATCCCAGTACTTTGGGAGGTGGAGACCGGAGGATCCCGGTTCGTGGCCAACTTCAGCGCGCAAACACGCGCGCTCGATTGATTGATTGATCGATCTCTCTCTCTCTTCTCTCTCCTCTCTCTCTCTCTCCCTCCCTCCCTCCCTCTCTCTCTCTCTACCTAGTGAGGCCCTCCGCAACTTCGTGAGACCCGGTTTCAAAAATAAAGCATAAAAAAAACGGGGTGGGGGGGCGTAGCGCGGAGGTAGAACGCCCCTGCATTCAATCCCCGGTACCGCAAAAAAAAAAAAAAAGAAAAAAAAGAAAATAGGGCTGAGGGTGTATCTTGGAGGTAGAATGCTCCTGGGTTCAATCCCCAGTACCTCAAAATAAAATAAAATAAAATAATCCCCTAATGATACTATTACCTCCCTCATAATACCATTACATTGGCAATTAAATTTCAACAAGAGTTTCAAGGGGGAGAGATATTCAAACTATAGCATTATGTTACATATTTTTATATCATTATTAAAAGACCCAAATATGCCAACGCATGGTGATATATGCCTGTAATCCCAGTTCTTGGGAGACTGAGACAGGAGGATCACAGTTTCAAGGCCAAACTTAGCGAGACCTGTTTTGAAATAAAAAATAAAAATAAAAAGGGCTGGGGGTAAGCCGGGCGTGGTAATTACAAGTGCACGCTTATAATCCCAGTACTTTGGGAGGCAGAGACCGGAGGATCCGGGTTCGTGGCCAGCCTCAGCTCTCGCGCTCTCTCTCTCCCTGTCTCTCTCTCTCTCTCTCTCTCTCTCTCTCTCTCTCTCTCTCCTTAGTGAGGCCCTCCACAACTTCGTGAGACCCGGTTTCAAAATAAAGCATAAAAAATAGGGCCAGGGGCGTAGCACGGAGGTAGAACACCCCTGCGTTCAATCCCCGGTACCACAAAAAAAAAAGGGCTGGGGGTATAGCTGGGAGACAGAACCCCCCAGGGTTCAATCCCTAGTACCAGAAGGAAAATATGTTTGTGAGGGTTTACAAATGAACCTACCCTCTTTCCCACTAGGAGACACTATCTTTCTTTTCCAAGGGGGTTTACTGTACAAACATCCTTGAAATGCTCATTCAAAACTGTTACGGTTTGGGTTTGGAATGTTCCCCCAGTCCCTAGTGCACAAGGACCCGGCTGGAGGAGGTGGGTCACTGGGGTGCAGTCTCCAGGACTATGTCTGTCCTTGGCCGCTTCCTGTTCTCTCTGCTTCCAGCCACCATGATAGAGAGTATGGTTTTCTCCACTACACTTCCTGCCACTGAGGTTTCTGTCTTGGAGCCAGCTGACTATGGACTGTACCTCAGAAACAGTGAGCCTGAATAGATCTTTTCTCCTTTAAGTTGTTCCTGTTGTCAGGTATTTTGGTCACAGCCACAAAAATGCTGCCTGAAACATAGATAAAGGCTGTCAGTGTCTGTGCTAGCTAAATATTCAAGAATGCAAGAGACTTACCTTCTCCAAACAATTGTTTATTCAATAAGTCTTTATGAGTGTTTGCTAAATGCCATACATTATGCTAGTTTCTGGGGACTCAAGCTCCCTGCCTTCTTGGAGTGTTGGTCATTGCACATTATTCTGAATGACAACTCAGAAACCAAGCCCTGCTAGCAGAGTACTTATGGAATATTGGGAAAGAATATTTGAAATTGGGACTTGATGGAAAATTCCAGTACATATCCCCTGTACATATAGTAGGTAATCAATAAGTGTCTAAGCATTTATTATCTAGCAGACTTGGTCCTCAATTAATTTTAGGTGGAAAAGCCCCAGAGTCTACAGGCATTTAGCTAAACTCATCTTTTAGGTGATTTCTCAGCATGGTGGAGAGAAACCTATAGGCTGAGAACCAGAGAGACTGGGCAGAAGTCTTAGCTCCACCCTTCTCTGTTCCTGTGGCCTGGGCCTTTCATTCCGCCAACCTCTCTCTGTTCCTTCTTGTGCAGCAGGACTGGGAAATGTCAGGTGCTGCTATTCTTGCCTTCTAGAGAAGCAGAGTATGAACCTGGCTCAGGGGCCTCTTGAGCCTGAATGCTCATCAGACATGTATGCAGAGAGGTGTTGAAGACAGAGGCTGAGAAGAGACAAGATCAAAGAAAAAAGAGGGAGACTTAGGGACAGCCCCAGTGGTTGCCAGAGGCCCTAGAAACTGCCCAGGGAGCCAGAGATGCCCACTCTGAAAGCACCCCAAGCATAAATTTGATTCCTAAAATAGGTTCTTTGGGAACCACATAGACCAATTACTTTTACTTAAGGATACAGAATAACATGTAAGGGTTAAAGGTATGGGCTCTGGTTGGAACTGCCTAGTTTGACTTCCAGCTCTAACAATAAGCAGTTATGTGTCGCTTATTGCTTGTACAAAGGTATTTAACCTCTCAGGGTCCTTTCTCAACTGTGAAATGGGGTTAATAACAATCCAGTTTGAGTATCCCTTATCCGAAATGCTGAGGACTAGAAGTGTTTTCGAGTATTTACATATATGTGAGATAGCTTAGGAATAAGACCCAAGTCTAAACATGAAATCCATTGTTTCATATATACCTTATAGACATAACCTAAGGTAATTTTATATAATATCTTTAGTGTGTCTGCATTTTGACTGTGACCTGTCACATGAGGTCAGGTGTGGCAACTTCCCCTTGTGGCATCATGTTGATACTCAAGAAGTTTGGATTTTGGAGCATTTTTTTATTTCAGAATTTTGGATTAGGGCTGTTCAGTTTACAAGACCTCAAGGATGTGGCATGAACATAAATCGGTGTCATCCATTCCAAGTGCTTAGTACTGTGTTATAGCAGCTCCGCGGGGGAGCACTTCTTCTTTTTTATTGTATTTTTCAATTTCCTAATAGATAATTCCATTTTGAACTGAAAAAGCCAAAGTAATCAGTGACCTATTGAACCATGTCTGGCCTCAACTGGCTCGTTTTCATTAATACTATTTCTGGAAAGATCCCATGGCCTTCCAATATCGCTCTGCATATGGTATGCCAGGTGCAGGCTGACAAGCTGTGAACACAGGGCTCCTAGCAAACAGGCATCTTGATGGAGAAAAGTGGACTCTGCTCAGCACCCCAGTGATGGGCCAAGTGTTTCAAATGAACATATTTAATCAGTAGACATTTGTCTTTTGTTTTTCTTTCCATAGGATCTCTTTGAATTTAATGTATGTCATCCATATATCCCCCACCTCCTCCTCCTGAGCTCTCCTCCTCTTTTCTATAGTACTGGTGATCAAACCAAGGGCTTCTTGCATGCCAGACAAGCCTCCTACCACTAGCTACATCCCCAGCCCCTTTTCTCTACTCCAACAGTTTAACAAGGATTCCGAATTTGCATTACGCATTGGAGAAATGCCAGTGCCTTGAAGGTCATTTAGATCAGCAGAGACATGGCAGAACAGTGCCCCTTAATGAGCTTAGTGAGAGAAAAAGGAGGGGGGAGGATCACTATCCACTTCTTTTCATGCTCTGTCAGAATTTCTGCCTCCCAACAAGAGATGCTAAATATTCACAGAGTGATTTTAGGATACCACATTTTATCACTTGGACTTCCCTTGGTGAATGAACGATGGTCTTGTGGAATGGGCCAGTGTTCTCTCCTCTATGGGGGGAGGTGATGAGTGGCTCCACTGCCTGTGTACCGGGAAACTCTGGAACAGCTCATGAGTGGGGTTCTGGCTGGTCGGCATGGAGCTGCCACACCCGGGAGGGAGACACGGTTTGTTGTAGTGCTAGAATCACTTGCTTTGCATTCTCTCCCCAGCTGGTGGGCAGGAGGACACTGGGCATGCACTGGAAAAGGAAACACTGCTTTTGCCCAGATTTCCATGGTCTGTTTTTAGGCCATTTAGTGATTTTCCAAATAAATAGATCTTCAGGTCTTGGGAGGAGGGAGCGGAAATCACAGTATCTGAAGGTGTGCCACGAGCCATCCTGATTTTGCACAAGTCAGGCCACCTGGAAACACATGCACCTGCTTGAACCGGCTTGATCCAGGTGAGAGAAGACTAGTCTATTGCCATGAACAATGTCAGATGCCCTGTGGTCCTGGGATCATCCTGATAGGCGCTCCCAATCATGCCTGGGAGAAGAGGTGGACACAATCGTTGCCTGGCAGCCTCTTGCTTTGGTACATTCAGCGGCATCTGTGACTGTGACTGGCAGCATTCAGAGAAAGAAGAGATGCAGACCAGTCTGTTGTAAGGATAAACCATAATTAGATATTTTCTGGGTATCTATCAGGCAGCAGATGTTGTTGCCAGGTAGCTGTTGTACTAAAAGGAAATGTTCCTTCTTTCTTTATTTATTTTTAATATGTTTTTACTGGTGCATTGTAGTCTCACATCACAATGACTATCAGTTTGGTGTTAACATACATGCACACAGCTCTTGGTGTCCCTCCCCGCCCCCGCCTCCCCCCAAATGTAGCACTGAGAATGATGTTGGTATAATCTCATATATACACATTGTTTATGATAGTAATTCCATAGATTCACTTCTTTCTTGCCCTTCCCCTTCCCTTGTACCCCTTCCCTTGCACCACTGAGGGTTCTCTGTTGTCATTGGAGTCCCTTTTGTGTCCCCACTACTCCCTAGGTTGAGCATATTAATGAAAACATATGTCCCTTCTTTTTGTGTGATTGGCTAATCTCATTTAACATAATGTTCTCCAGATCTTTCCATTTTCTTGCAAATGTTGTTATTTTGTTCTTCTTTATTGCTGAGTAGAATTCCATTGTGTGTATTTCCCATAGTTTTGTAATCCATTCATCTTGGCCTGAGGGGAGCTGGACATCACACTCATAATTACAAAAAGAGCTACAAAAAAGGGACATGTGATACCAACACAGGGAACCCTGATTGAGACTAGAGGATCGGGGAGGCTACTCTGGGTGGGCTGGTGGTCTCTAAACTGAGGTCCAAGGGGTAAACATGAATTAAGGAGAGGATTGGGGTGAGAGGTGTGGAACATGTGCGGGGATGGTGGCCCATTATTGTCATAAGGTATTTATAGTTTTTTAAAGGTAGGCAGAATTATCATATAATTAACACTGAACCCATTTCCCACAGGAATTATAAAAAATTGAAATTAATATTTAATGCCTGTCTCTATAGCTGCAAACTTTGCAAGGGGAAGGACTGGGTCTGTCCTATTGGCGGTTTTGATCCCAGCCTCTAGCCCTCTCCGTGGGTATGGAGTGGGTGAGTACACATGCCAGGGGCCATACTGGGAGTGGTATAGCTGGGTCATGTGGTAGCTCCATTCCCAGTCTTCTGAGGAACCTTCGCAGTCATCTCCAAAGTGGCTACAGTAATTTGTAACCCCACCAACAATGTATCAGAGTTCCTATTTCCCCACATCTTTGCCAGCATTTATCATTGTTTGTATTTTCCATCATTGCCATTCTTTTTTTTTTGGTGAATTATAATTATACACCGTGATGAAGTTCAGAGTGATAGAGGCATGCATGCACACAGTACTCAGTGAGCTTCCCCAGTCCCCACCCCCTCCACCCCCTTCCTGTGCAGGACATTGTGACTGGCATTGATAAATTTATGTATGTATATCCATTGAAGTAGGTTTTATTGTCCTAGTGAGACCCCCCCCCCATGCATCTCTAGCCCTCTATGGGAAGGGATGGCTCCACCTGCCAGCTGGGATCATGTTAGTGTGCAAAGACCCGCCTGCCAGCACGCCAGTCAGGCCCAGGCTCAGCTGTCTGAGTGCGTAGGTAATTTTCTGCTGCTTTATCACCCTGGGATATTGCAACTGTGGTCTATGGTCCCTGGTTTCTGGGTATACCAGAGGGGCGGAGTAGACTACCGCCTCTGCCTCTCCACCCCTGGTACCACGAAGGGCTGTCAGCGAATTCACGCTTCCAAAGGTCTGACTTTAATGTTCCAGGATCTGCAGGATCTGCTGCAAACTCTCAGACCCTGCAAGTTCAGTAGTGTCTACGGAGGATCCCACCCCATGACCCCCTTTGGGACTGACTGTAAACCTCTGATTGCCACTAGGTATATTGGCTCCAATATACCTAGGAAGAATCTTCCTCAGGATTCTGTAGGAAGAGTTTGTTTCCTGATGATTCTGGTTTCAAGGAGTTCTGCCGCAGCCACAGTGATATTCCTTAGGCAGCCTGGCTGGGCAATCCAGAGATTTGTGGGCCTGGAGAGCAGATTACACTTGTCCTTTCGGTTGGTGTCGACAGGATCTTCTGGGGACAGGGGAGTCCCTCTTCTAGCCTGTAGTGCTTGGAGCTATCGAGGCAAGGCACCCTCCCTACATGAGTGAGCCCCACCATCTTTTCTTCCCCTGTATTGTAATTTTGACATTTTAATAACAATATGCCTTGGTGATGGTCTGTTTTTGTTGAATATAGTTGGGGTCCTTTGAACTGTCTATATCTCTTTGAAGATTTAGGAAGTTTTCAATGAAATAGGGTTCTTCCTCTACCCCTCCTCTTTTTCCTCTGACTGGATTAATTCAAAAGACCTATCCTCAAGTTCAGAAATTCTTTCTTGTGCTTGTTCTAGTCTGTTGTGGAAGCTCTTCATTGTATTTTAATTTCATTGAGTGAAGATTTTAGTCTCAAGATTTCTAGCCAGGCTTGGTGGCCCACCCTTGTAATTCCAGTACTTGGGAGGCTGAGACAGGAGGATCATAGGTTCCAGGCCAAACTCAGTAACTAAGGGAAACCCTCAACAACTTAGCAAGACCCTGTTTCAAAATAAAAAATTTAAAAAGGGCTGGAGGTGTATGGAGCTCAGAGGTAGAATGCAACAACTGGGTTTAATTCCCAGCACCACCCCTCCCCCCCCAAAAAACCAGAATACTCTTTAGTGTCAAGATTTCTGATTGGTTCTTTAATGGTTTTGGTTTGTTTGGTGAATTTCTCATTCATATCCTGATTTATTTTTCTAATTTCTTTGTATTATTTATCTGTATTCTCTTTTATTTCATTGAGTTCCTTGGGATAATTATTTTAAATTCTTTTTCAGGCATTTCTTAGACTTCCTTCAAATTGAGATCTAGTTGTGGAGAATTGTTGTTGTCCTGTGGAGGTCTCATGTTTCATGTTTCTTGTGTCTTACAAGGGTCCTGCCAGGGATTTTGGCAGTGGCCTTGGTCTAAAGTCTTATGTTTGTGCATCTGGTGTACTGTCTGTTTCTTCCAATTTTTTGAAGTATCTTTTGTAGGAAAATAGTTTTCATTTAGATGAGATATAGTATGTCAGCTGACTAGATGCTTTGGGTTTGGTCATAGGGGAGCCCAAATCATAGTCTCTGTGGGGTGTTTTTCCTCTTTGATTGATGTCCGCAGTGTCTATAGTTGCTCAGTAAGTCTAGATGACAACCATCCACAAAGGTAGTTGTATGACTTTGCAATGGATGTAGGCTTCCAGAGGTGTATCTTCAGGCTCCACAGAGTCAAGCCCTGATGGCACTGGGGCTTGTGGTGGCAGCTGCCACAGTCTTGGTGTAGCAGGACGTGGGGAGGACTGTCTCCAGCTCACCCAGAGAAAGCATAGGTGATACCAAGGGTTGTGGCACCAGTAGGCATGGTTCCTGAACTGTGTTTATAACTTTCTTAGACTCTCAGGATAAATGTGGTAGATTCTTAGGCCTGGGCACCAAAAGCCACAGATTTGGAGCCAGAGGATGGCACAGGGCCTTCCTCAGGTCCTGCCAGATGAGCACAGGTAGGGCTAGGGTCTGTGGCACTGATAACTGTGGACTCAACGTTTTGGAACACAAAGGGGATCTTCCTGTAGGTCTCATGGGGTGATCGCAGTTGGAACTGGAGTTTGCAGCACTGTTAGCTGCTTTTGTGGAGCTATAGGACACAGATGATACTTTCTCCAGGTCCCAGGGACAGTGGTTTCAGATATTTGGCAGCAGCTGTGGCCTTAAGTCTGTGGGATATGGAGATGTTTCCTAGGTCATACGAGGCATATGACACTGGTATCCATGTTCCCTGAGGTGTAGGATGTGGGTGAAACCTTCCCTAGATTCCAAATGATGAGCACAGGTGGCATTGGGGCTTGTGGCTTTGGTATTTGCAGTCGTGGAGCTGCAGGGCATGGGTGGGAATGTCCCTAGGTCATGTGGGAAAACTCTGGTGGGGATGAGGCTTGTGTCATTGGTAATTACATTCCTGAAACTGAAGAAATCAGAAATGCTCTTCCTCTGGTCCTCAGGGACAAGCTTGAGCGATGCTGAGGCATTTTTGCACCAGCAGCTTCAGTCCGAAGGCTGTGGACCGGGAAGGAGATCTTCCCTCGATCCCACCAGGTGAGGACAGATGTTGGCAGGGTTGAGGCCACTCGTTGCTCCATTCCTGCAGCTGCAAGGCTCAGCGGGGAGCTTTCCAGCTTCCAGTGGATAGGAGTGGGTGAAGCCCTGGCTTTGCAACACTGGCTACAGTCCAAGGTTGTGTACTAGGAAGGAGACCCTCACTGGTTTCCATGGGGCAAGCACCAGTGGGACTCTGGCTTGTGGCTATGGAGGCTTCAGGACGCTTAGGTGGCTGTCCTCCACCCAGTGAGGCATGCAATGGCCCAAGGCCTCACGCAGCAGCAGAGGCAAGCTGCCAGTCCCCAAGCCAAGATGGCATTTAGTAGTGGCTGTCGTGGTAGTGTGAGTTCTGAGGGCTGGGTGGTCCAAAGGGAGTACTTCCTTTGGAGCACATGGTCACTTTTAAGTCAGCCAGCTCCCCAATCTGGATTTAAAGCTTGCAAGTACAGTGGGATTCTCCTGCAGTTAGGACAGCCAGTCTGCTGCATGATCAGGGTTTCTAGTACTTTCCTGCTTTTCTTTTGCCAGCAGCATCGGGCTCCTCACCCCTGGCCAAGGAGCCCAAGTTGAGGTTGTAAATTGCTTTGTTCTTTTCTCTAGTTTGCCTTTCTGACTTCCATGCTGTTTAGGGTTTCTGTCACTGTTTTGTTACTTTACAGATTTCTCCCTCTCCTAAAAATACAGTTTCCCCTTTATTACCCTGACCGTTCTCTGTGGCAGAGTTGCACGCAGGGTACCTCTGTCCAGCCATCTTGGTTGCCTCTCCAGATTGTCTGTGTTTCATGGTGTGACTTTTGGTGGCTTTTGTCTTTCAAGGGATCGGTCCATCTCATCTACGTCATCAAATCTGTGAGCATAGAGTTTGTACAGAGTATTCTCTTATTGTCCCTTTAATATCCATAAGATCTGTGATGATGTCCCTCCCTCTTTCATTTCCGATATTAGCAATTTGGGTCCTTTTTTCTTAGCCTGTCTAGGGATACATTGCTTTTATTTATCTTTTCAAAGAATAAGATTTTGGTTTCACTGATTTTTCCCTATTGATTTCCTGTCTTTGATCATTAATTTCTCCTCAAATTTTTATTTCTTCTTTTTATTTTTGCAGTACTGGGAATTCTACCTACGAACTCCACCCCCAGCCCTATTTTTTTTTATTATTTATTTTGAAACAGGGTCTCACTAAGTTGCGGAGGGCCTCACTAAGTAGCTGAGGTTGGCCGCGAACCTGCGATCCTCCGGTCTCAGCCTCCCAGGTACTGGGATTACAAGCGTGCGCCACCACGCCTGGCTTCTTTTCTTCTTTCTTTGGATTTTGCTCTTCTTCCCACCTAGTCCCTAAATT
This sequence comes from Glis glis, assembly GCA_004027185.1. Taxonomy (NCBI): domain Eukaryota; kingdom Metazoa; phylum Chordata; class Mammalia; order Rodentia; family Gliridae; genus Glis; species Glis glis. The sequence continues at coordinate 38,512 of PVJS01004382.1, forward strand.
AAAAACTTAGATGAATGATTTTTTTTTCTTTTCTACTATATTCATTAAATGCTATAAATTTCTCTGAGCACTACTTCTGCTGCATTACATGAGTTTAGATAAATTGTTTTCATTTTCACTTAGTTCAAAGTATTTTTAAGTTTTTTGAGATTTCTTCAATCTGTATGTTATTTAGATGTGGTTCTTCATGTATTTGAGGATTTTCCATCTATCTTTATTACTGATTTCTATTTTCTAGATATCTTTGTTATTGATTTCTAATTTTATTGTTGTCCAAGACCAGACATTGTATTTTTATTTTTTAAAATTTGTTAAGATGTTTTATGGCCTCTATGGTCTGTCTTTAGAGTGGATCTCCATGTAAGCTGGAGAAGAATGTATAATCTGCTGTTATTAAATTAATCTACAGATGCCAATTATAACTACATGACTGTTAATGCAATTGAAGTCAACTATGTCCTTACTGATTTTTCTGCCTGCTGGACCTGTCCATTTCTGATAGAGAGGTTTTGAAGTCTGCAAATATAATAGTGCATCCATCTGTTTGTCCTTGCAGGTCTACCAGTTTCTGCCTCCTGTCTTTTGATGACCTACTGTTAAGCACATACTCGTTAAGGATTGTCATGCCTTTTTGGGGTGTGGACCCTGTTAGGATTATGTAATGCTCCTTTCTATCCCCATAACTTTTTTGCTTTAAAGTGTGTTCTGTCTGAAATACAACTACTACCATTTTTATTAGTATGATGTATATTTCTCCATTCCTTTATTTTTAATCTATATATGTCTTTATATTCAAAGTCTTCTTGTAGACAACCTGTAGTTTGGTCTTGTTTTTTGATTCACTCTGAAAATCTGTTTTTTTCAGTACTGGGGATTAAACACGGGGCATTCTACCTCTGAGCTATACCCCCAGCCCTATTTTTTATTCTTTATTTTTGAAACAGGGTCTAACTAAGTTGTGGAGGGCCTCACTAAGTAGCTGAGGCTGGCCGTGAACCTGTGATCCTCCTGTCTCAGCCTCCCAAGTACTGGGATTACAAGCGTGCGCCACCATGTCCGGCTATGAAGATGTTTTTTAACTGATGCATTCAGACCATTGATGTTCAGTGATGACTGGCATAGTTGGATCAGTATCTGTATTTCTTACTATTTTTATTTGCTGTCCTTTTTCTTTGTTCCTTTTTTTTAGCCTTGCACTCTTTGACTTCCTTTTGTAGTTTAAATGAGACTGTTATATGATTTCATTTTCTCTTTCTTAGCATATCAGGTAGGATACTTTTTTGATTACTTTTTTCAGTTGTTACTCTTGAGTTTGCAATATATATTTATAACCAAACCAAGTCCAATGTCAAATAACACTATACCATTTCATGGGTAGTACAAGTACCTTATTATAACAAAATAATTCTAATTCCTCCCTTGTATCTCTGCTTCATTCATTTTACTTATATATAAGAATACATAAGTGTGTACATGTGTAATTGAACACATTGTTGCTGTTATTATTAACAAACATATACGTTAGCTCAAATAAGTTTTTACTCACTTTCATTTATTCATTCTCTGATGCTCTTTCCTTATGTAAATCCAAGTTTCTGACCTATATAATTTCCTTCTCTCTGAAGAACTTTTTTAAAAAACTTCTTCCAAGGAAGGTCTACTTAACAAAAAACTTCCTCAGAGTTTATATTTCTTTTTCAGTTTTAAATGATAATTTTCTTTCAACACTTTAAAATATTTCACTTCACTCTTCTTGCTTGTATGGTTTCTGAGAAGTCAGATGTATTTATCCTTATTCCTCTATAGATAAGGTGTTTGTTTTTCCTTAAGCTTCTTTCAAGATTTGGTTTTATCTTTGTTTTTCTGAAGTTTAAATATGCTAGGCCTAGGTGTAGTTTTTTTTTAATCTTGCTTCGTGTTCTTTGGCCTTCCTGAAACTATGGTTTGGTGTCTGACATTAATAAGGGGGAAATTATCAGCAGTTATTGCTTCAAATATTTCTTCTGTTCTATTTCTTTTATTTTTGTAGTTGTCCAACAGTTTTTGGACATCCTGTCCCCCGCCCACACACAGTCTTTTTTCTCTTTGCTTTTCAGTTCTAGAAATCGCTCAAGTTCAGAGATTCTTTCCTCAGCTCTGCCCAGTCTATTAATGAGCCCATCAGAGGCATTCTTCATTTCTGTTACAGTGTTTTTGAGCTCTAGCACTTCTTTTTGATTCTTTGAATTTCTCTGTCTGCCTAGATTATCAAAAAGTTCTTGCCTACTTGTCTACTTTTTCTGTTATTGCCTTTAGCAAATTATAGTTAAAAAAAATCCTGGTCTGATGAATTCCAACATTATAGCCACATGTTCTGATGCTTGTTAAGACTCTTCAAACTGTGTTCTGCCTTTTGATATGCCTTGTAGATTTTTTGTGGAAAGGTAGGTATGGTGTACTGGGTAAAAGGAACTGTCATAAGTAGATGGTTAGTAATGTAGTGGCAAGGTATGGGGGGACAGGAAGCATTCTACAGTCTTAAAATTAGATATTAGCCTTTTTTTTGGGGGGGGGGTCTGTGCTCTTGGACTATGAACTTTGCTAGTGCTTCTCAGTCCCACCTTCCACTCAGGTGGGGCAGAAAGGTTACAGGGTGGGAATTGGGCATTTCCCTTCTCCCAGGTAGATTAGGCTCAGGTAAAACCACAACAGGTAGGCTGTCATAATTAAACTTATGAAGACAGACTTTGTTAAGAGAATGATCTGGTATATTTCAAAATGAATCTTCTCCTTCCTACAATTTACAGGAAGGAAGAGGTAATGTTTCTCCACTATTCACTGTAAGGACCCGGTAGAGCTCCTGGAGGTAATAAAACTTATGAAAGTATGCATCCCTACTCTCCTCCCCTCCACGCTGGATCCTCCTGAAGTTTGTAACTTCCCGATTTGTCCATACTGAGCCCCTAGCCATTTGTCAGTGAGAGTTCCATTTTATTACCTCAGCACTGGTTCCTGCAGAGGTTTTTGCTGATGGGTTTCTGTTCCAGGAAACTGTGATTCTCGGTATTCACCTGTCTTTCCCATTTGGGAAGCAGCATTTAGCCCCGTGACTTCACTTCTCTAAGAAATTTTCAGCTTGTTCAGCTCCTTGTTTTATTTTTTAATTCCACATTTCTTTGTTCCAAGGTGGAGGCACCTCATGAGACCGAGATGGTGTTCACAGCACGTTGCAGAGCAACTGTGACCTTTCAGATGAGCGGAGATTCGTGGCGACAGCAGAAGGAGAAGCGAGCGGCCATTATGGTGGGAATTCTCATTGGTGTGTTTGTGCTATGCTGGATCCCCTTCTTCCTGACGGAGCTCATCAGCCCCCTCTGTGCCTGCAGCCTACCCCCCATCTGGAAAAGCATATTCCTGTGGCTTGGCTACTCTAATTCTTTCTTCAACCCTCTGATTTACACAGCTTTTAACAAGAACTACAACAATGCCTTCAGGAGCCTCTTTACCAAGCAGAGATAAAACAGGTTGGGCAGACACATAGGTAGAGTTGTGAGGAAGAAAGGAACTTGAATCTCCCTCCTCCACCAGTGATCTGGGAGTCTTCCCGCCACAGCTGGGAGCTATCCCATTGGGCCTGGATTGTGGAAGCAACAGTGCCAAAGGCTCACACGAAGGAGAACAAATGTATGGCAAGTGTACAACTATGCCTTATTCCCATATACATGGCAGGCATTGCTAATGAGTCACAGTACATTGCCCCACTGAGCAGACACCCCACCTCATAATCCTTTCAGGACAGTACTTTAAGTAGTTGCTGCTAATTGGTTAGAATTGACACGAGTCAAAGATGATTTATCTCTCCTTTATCCTCAGTGAGGGTCTCTCAGGACCCTCAGGAGTTTGTCTCCTTTGTGAAAGAGCCCCCCCCCTTTATTCTCTGGACTCAGTTTACCTTCCTCGGCCTTACACATACCCAAAAAGGCAATGGATCCCAATTTGCAAGAGGATGAGGATCACCTGATGTAAAAGAAAAAATAAAAAGTGTTCAGTGTAACCCATTCTTACTAAATCACTCTCTGAAAACAGTAGTCTGGAGATGTACATATTATGTCATCTCTTTTTTTCTCCCCCCGTGAGAGATGCTGCTGGTCACATTGCTCTTTAGAGTAAAAGGGCATTCCAGGGGATAACCCAGGCTGCAGCACTTTTAACTCATCACATGATTCCAATGTGTAGCCAGAGTTGAGAGTCCTGGGTGAGGTGTTTGCTTCTTTACCACAAGGATAGCTATGAGCAAATTTCCCTTTACTTCACTATACTGACTTGTATGTGTAATTAAAATACTGTTGTGGCATTCCTGTCTAGGCTCTGGATCATTTTATTTATGATGCACACACTGAGATGGGGAATATGATGCCTGTTGTCAGACTGAAAAATACCAATGAAACCTATAGTTGAGTTAATCTTGGCTGAAAGGCATGTTCTAAATAATTGTATGCAAATACAGTCTTGGTGGTGCACAGCAACAAGTCTTGATTTCTTGTTCATATGCTGATGGCTTGTCTGGGGTTTTGGTGATTTCATTTGGACTCTTCTGGGTTTGGTTTCAAGCTGCAGGCTAGATCTAGGCCAGCTCTATGTGACCCCCATACTCCTTGGTCCAGGAGAGAATGTTCTTCTCAAGAGAGCAGGGCAAGAGGGCAAGCCACACAAACACATTTTCAAAACTCGTGTCAAGTCAGCTAAGAACTACAAGCCAGTGGAAGCCTAAAGTGAAGGGAGAGGAGAGTACATTCTAACGCCAGGACAAAGGCATCTGCTACGGGGAAATGAATGTCAACCAATAATTCAATGCTCAGCATTTAAAGAATGTAGAACAAGAAAAAAAAACTACTTAGACTGTAACTTAGAAATATTGCAAAACATTTAATTATATTTTTAAATTATTACAGTGATCTCTTAACTGGGCTCACTGCAGTCTGTAGTCAACACAGCTTCTAGAGATAGCTCTATTAAAATGAAGCCAGATCGCATCACTATTCTTCTCAAAACCTTCTAATGGATTCTCAGAGAGGTCTCATTAATGTTCCCCAAACTCGCCTGGGTGTGCTCCTAACGCAGGGCCTTCACACATGCTTGGAATTTTCCTCCCCTGCATCTCCACATGACTTGCTCCCTCACTGGTCAGTGACTGAGGTCTTCCCAAACTTCTCAACATAAAATTACAACCACCACCGAACCAGAATTCCTGGTCCTTTTTCCTTGCTTTAATAAGCATGTTGAAGCGACATGTTAACTTACAAGCTTATCTTACTTGTATAGAAAGGCAGGGTCTCTTTCCTGCATTGTTCATTGATATACTTCCAGTGCTTGACATACTCAAATATTTGTTGGTTGAATGCATCAATTAACAGGGATTTTTCTCTTGTAACGAGAACATGGAAGCAAGTGGTCCTGATTCTTTTTACCTTTTCCCTTTGCAAAGTCCAGGGTGTTAGGCTGTCTCTTCTCATGATCTCAGGATAAATGAAGTTGATGACTTGAAAAAAAAAGAAGGGCAGACAGAAGCTCTCTTGATGCATCTCCTGCTGATAATCAGCAGGAAAGTCTTTTCTGGCATCCTTAAGAGTCTTCCCTCTACTGGCCATAGCTGGGCTAGACATGTTTGTAAATCACTTGGCAAACAGAAATGGGATTCCCATGACTGTTTTAGAACAGCTGTCATGATTCCTTTAATGGGGCTGGACAAATCTGCTGGACATGTTCTGCTGGTAAGGAAAGAAGGGTGGCAAGGATCACCTACAGCAGGTTCCCAACTAAGATGGGCATGGCTTCTAGAGGATGTTAACAGCTCCCTTTGGGCCATGGCTCAGAGGTACTTACCATCCACCCCACACCGTGTGTGTGTGTGTGTGTGTGTGTGTGTGTGTGTGTGTGTGTGTGTTAGTTACTGGTGATTGAACTCAGGGGAGTTCTACCCCCAAGCTAAAACCCCACCCTCTTTTGTTTAGTATTTGAAATAGGGTCTCACTAAGTTGCTGAGAGTCTTGCTAAAATGCTGAGGCTGGCCTCAAACCTGCAATCTTCTTGTCTTGGCCTCCCAAGTACTGGGATTACAGGCATGAGACACCGCACCTGATTCCATTCCCATCTTTCATATCACAAAAGTCAGGAACCGTGATTGCACTGTGATTCTCATGAGATGCAGGCAACACTGTAGCAGCCTCAGTTCATTACCAGGGCTCAGCCACTTCAGAGTCCATTTCCCATGCCGGGTGTGGTGGTGCACGCTTATAATCCCAGTACTTGGGGGGCTGAGATAGGAGGATCGCAGGTTCGCGGCCAGCCTCAACTACTTAGTGAGGCCCTCCGCAACTTAGTGACACCCTGTTTCAAAATAAATAATATAAAATAGGGCTCGGGGTGTAGCTCAGAGGTAGAATGCCCCTGGGTTCAATCCCCAGTTCCGCAAAAAAAAAGTTCATTTCCCATCCATTTCCTTTCGCTGCCAGCTCAACACACTCATATAGTGAGGACGTGTGTTAGTCGGCTTCCTGTTGCTGTGACAAAATACCTTAGAAAATAAACTTAAAGGAGGAAGGATTTATTTTGGCTCACAGTTTCAGTCCATGGTTGGCTGGTTCCATTGTTTCTGGGCCTTCCGTGAAGCAGAGATTCTTGATGGAATGGCATGGTAGACCTCATGGTGGTCAGGGGAGGAGAAAGGGAGTTGGGGGAAGAGAGAACGAGAGAGAGGCAGGGAGGGAGGGTGGGGATACAGACGCGTGCACACACACACACACACATACACACACACACAAAGATATAACCTCCGAAGTCACACCCCCAGTGATCTACTTCCTCCAACTGGGCCCCAGCTCCTAATAGTCCATTCAACTATGAACTCATCAATGTGTTAGTCCATTGATGACAGCGCTCTCATGACCCAGTCACTTTCCAAAAGCCCCACCTTGAACATCGCGGCACTGGGGACCAAGCCTTCAACACACGAGTCTCTGGAGACACTTCATACCGTACCATCACAGTGCAGAAGCAGCCTTTCATCGTTTCACCTCCCCAAAGCTATTCCACCAGAAGAGGAGAGCCCCTTTCACACTGGCCAATCGCCAATTAGGATCCAAGCAAAAGAGGGTTTAACTGCTTCTGTCTCAAGGGTTTTATCTTCCTTAAGAAAGCACATTTATGGAAACAGAATCTTTTTTGAAAACTAAACACAATTAAAATGTAAAAACTATTTATTCTTGAATAGATAATACATGTACATGGTACAAAATTCAAAAGGTACAAAAGGTATACAGTGAAAAGTCATTCCTACCCCTCTTCCCAGAGGCAGCCAAAGCTGCAGGTTGCTGAGTAACCTCCCAGAATTATTCCAGGCATATGCAAGCAGATGTGTGTGTACACACACACACACATACATCTACACATACACACACATCTATAGACACATTTTTCTCCATTCCACACACTAGTATACCATGCACCTCTTTCCCCTCATTTAACCATACATTTGAAGCTCATTCCATCGCAGAACACACAGGGCAGATCTGTTCTTTTAAATTCCTGCCAAATACTCCCTCATACAGACTAGCCATAATTTATTTCACCACTGGCCTGTATTATGGTAGTTCCCAACATTTGCTATACAGACAATGGTTAAATAAAAACCCTTGTACACAGGAGAACTCCTTAGATGTAGCACTGTGGTTCAAAAGGCTGTGCACTGGCGTGGGGGGTGGGGTCATTCCAAGTCCTCCGTGGAGGCGGTACGATCCGCATTTCTGCCGTCACAGTGTCTCAGTGCTGCTTCTCACAACCTTGCAGCAGGCATTGTCCTCCTTGGTTTCACATGGCTGAAATATTTTCTGCCAGTCAAGTTACCTTTAGATTCATGAAACATTTGGAGCCCAAACATACTCATGATCTTATCTGACATTAGTGTTCATTTCCCCCCTCCCATTGGGAGAAAAAAAAATCTTCAAAAAGCATTTCCTTTGAAAGGCGTGAAAACCCTGACATCTTGTTTCATCCCAACATTCAAGGTTAGTGAACAACACAGTCGGAGAGAGATCCACCTAGGCTGAAGAACAGAACTGTCGACTTATTTCATACTAAGCAGAAATTAGAGCAAAAGTTACATCTACATTTTGTTAATATTGGGATGCAAAGCTGCAATTTAGAGAAGCCAATTTCATCCAAGCAGAATTTCCTTATCATCTACCTTGAGCCAGACGGTGGGGAGACCACAGCGAGACAGGCAAGGTCTCTGCATTTGTTGCCCTTACAACAGAAGAGAGGGCAGACGATGGACCTCACAAAGGACGAGAGACATTCAAAGGACAAGGGGCATGGGCCACCAAGACAGATAGCGGGGGATGGGATGAAGGTGGTCAGGCCCAGAGGCCACCATTAAATGTGTTTATAGGTATATTAGGTGGTCAGAAAGAGCCACTGCCCAGGACCTTGGAGGGGGCAGAGCTCTACACAGAGGGAACGGCCGGGCAACAGCCACGAAGAGCGGGAGCTCGTCCCATCCGGGGAACTGACAGAGGCTGATGAGGAGGCCCCAGAGTGTTCCCTAAGTCATCAGATATGTTGCAGACCAGGTGCTGAATCCCCACAATGATCTTACACAATATATTTATTGTGGAAAGAGGGGAGGCTAATATATCATTGCTTTTTTACATAGCATTTCAGTCTGTTGCCATGTGCCATGTGGTATCCTCCAAACTGAGTGAAAAGACAAAGAGAGGGCTTGGGATTCTGAAGATGCATCAAACGAGGCACTTTCCTGGCAATGCCTGGTTACATGGACAAATGATGGCACCCACCCTCTAGGATTCTTGTCCTGCTCTATGTTAAGATGCTCTTCTACTGGCCAACACCGGCCACAAGTAAACCATGAAGCGATTCCTTAAGATGCTCTTCCTCAAAGCACGTTTGCCCTTCCCAACATATTCGGGCTCAGCCAAAGCAACTGATAAAAGTTATTGCTGGAATGCCAAGTTCCCTCTTAACCTGACCACAAGCCACCTGCACAGTGGGCGAGGCGAGACCACGCTGAGGCTGGCACAGGCTGCGGGCCACAGCTGATGGTCCCGAGTGCCTGTCCAGGCAGGTCTGTCAGTGAGACAACCCGGCAGTCGCGGGAACGGCAACTTGTGAGGTAGTCAGTGAGAGGGCTGCCTGAAGGCCTCCCCCATCCTCTGCTCAAGGTTTCAGGAGGTCTCAAGGGCTACGGGGCTTTTAGGGAGTGTTTCCCAGCATGGCGAGGGAAAGAGCTCCAGCCTGTACCGATGCTCCGGCCTCTGGTTCCACTGGCAGACTCAGGGACATGGTGGCGAGGTGTGGCTGTTCTCAAAATAGGGGCTGTGAACCAGAACCCAGTTAAAACCATGAATGTCAGACTCAAACAAAAGCTTATGCTTGATAAACCTGGAATTCACTCTCTATTAAAACACGTCCTCCTGTGTGACTCGACAACTGTTCTCTAACACACTGCGCCTCCCTCTAGTGGCACTGGCCAACCCTAGTCGCCACTAGCAAGGATACAGGCCAAAGACAACAAAGCACCCCAAGTATTTCCCCATGAGCATCGAGTCCTGCCTTATTTACAGCAGCTCCGATTTTGGTTTAAGCCAGAGCAACCCCGTGCATTTCATGAGAAGCACATGGGAGGGTGGGGAGCCCTAACCGAGACTGGCTGAGAATTCAGGGCACTGGCAGCCAGCCCCGAGAGCAAGCCACTGCTGACTGAGCAGAGGAGCTGTCTGTTTCCTGGGGAAAGCTGGTTCCTCCCAAAGAAGATATTTTAAGAAGTAACTTAAGCATGTTTCCCCTCTTCTTCAGTTCTGGAAAGCTGGTAGGCTCAGCAGAACACAACACTGTACTATGTCTGGGTATAGAGATGGACGTGGTCCTGGGAGGACTCCCCACCTGAGTGGTTTCCAAAGTGACCAGGGCCTGGGGCATCTACTAGCCTATAAGGCCTGATTGTACAGCCCTCCTAATGTCTTAATTACTCACAGAGGTGCTGTCCATGCGGTGGGTTGTCTATACATACACAGGATTCTCAAGATGGGCTTCTGCAGCCTAATTTGAAGTATGTTCAAGCAATGGAGACTAGTTTATCATCTGTATTAGGCCTTGTAGATTAAAAAAAATTAAAGGTCTCCATTTTCAAAAAGACTTCTGGTTGCTTTGGATGAGTCAGGCCTTAATTTCCCCCAACACAGACAGGTGGACTCCAGTAAGGCCAAACATCATCTGCTCCTGTTTCCCTAACACCTGGGAGAAATATTCAAATAGTCTACTGCTCACAAAGTTTAGTTAGTGGGGGCGGGGTGGGGGTCTCTGAGCTTCTCTGCAAGGCAAAGATGTTCACGAGGTCAGAAGCTTCTCTGAACTTGAAATAATCTCAAACATAGTCAAACTGTTACCACCTCCTTCAAAGTGCCACTGATTTATTTACTTTTAACAATTACTTGCTTCAAGTTTACTAAGCCCTTTCAAAATCTCCATGTGACCGCGGCCCAGGGACGGCAGACGCGCACGGCCAGGGAGTGGCTTCGCCAGGGAGTGCTGCTCCTGCCCAGCTCATCTGGCAGTCTTTGCTGGCCCGGGTACAGAAACTGAGGGTATTGATAAGCCAGAGGGATTTTTTAGAAGTCTGTACACCTCAGCCTTGCTTAATTATACACATTAGGGAGCTAAAAATGAACACAGTGTTTCCGTGACTGCCCACTTGCCTGACATGCTCAAGCTCTTATGTTTTACGATCCAACCCTGCTGGAGAGTGTACATGAGCACAGCTTATTGAGAGTAGAGTATAAACCTCACTGGACTTCACTGACCATGACTGAGCTGCAGACTCCTGAGAGCCAGGACAGGAGCTCTGCATTTGCTATGTGAAGACCGCTCACTTCCAAAGCCACCTCTCAGCTGCCCTTCGACACTCTCCAGTCTGGTCCCAGCCCACCTGTGCAGCCCCGTCTCTAAATGTCTCCTGCAGAGACAGGCTTGCCCCTTCTTTTCCCAATGTGTGTGTCCTGTACTCCCTACACCCTCTGAGTTTAGTCATCATGTACCTTCACCTAAAACAGCCTTCCCACCTATTTCTGCTTATATCCTACTCCTCTTGGAGTTTGGCCTTGCCTCCTCACCCTGCAGTGTCTGCCATCTTCCACTCTGCCTGGCCTGACAGCAGTGAGCAGACCTTCCCGGCAGCGCAGGAACATGGAGTGTGCTTTCAACAGGGGGCGCCAAAGCCCATCCATGTGCTGCTTGTGACTCAAATGACAACTGGGACACAGAAAAGTGTAATTCTTATTGAAGTGCCAACAGGAGGCACGTTTTAAATTTTTGGCGAAATGAACTAGAATAGTATATAAGGGTTAACCCAATGGCACCATCTCCACTCTAGTTGCTACCCATGCATCCACGCCCGCTGGACGGCACCTCAGGAAGCCAGGAACGAAAGGCAGCACGGCAGGTGAAAGGTCCAAATGACCAACACGCACGCAGGCTGGCCATTCACCCAACGTCCACTTGTTTGCTGAAAAAATCTCGGATGGCCAAGCTCTGGGGTCTTGTGGGCTAGATCTGCTCTGCAGTCCACTTGCTGGGGGTGGGGTAGGGCTTTTTTATAGTTTCCTGGACCTCCCTCAGTGATTACTTCTCAGTGGTTGCTCAATTAATACTTGCTGAATAAAAGAATTCTTCTTTATTAAGAGTCCAGACAAATACAGGTACCTTCTTAAGTGTAATGTTACTGGAGAAATAAACGTTGAATGGACAGAGCAAACAGTACTGCCCACGTTTCTTCATAGGCTGATGGGCGCTACCCACACCACAGTGCTCACGTGGATTCCATCAATAGCAGCCAACAGAGATGAAATGGAAGCAAATAGGAGAAAAAAAACATCCAGGGGGGTTGAAAGTAATACACCTGCATCTCTCTACTGTTGCTTTCAGAACCATTGCACAATCTTGTAGTTCAAATATGGCGTTAAAAAAAAATCAGTGATATACGAAAATGGCTGGAATGTTCAGGAAGCCTTGGCTCTCAACTTGGACAACAGCAACTCGTTCTTGCGGCCCTCCTGGAGGAGAAACAGAGAGAGTGTAGAGAGAGGTGGTGACTACATTAGCACCCATGTGGAGCCCAGTCTCACTGTCCTTCCCGAGTTCCACGGGAGACACCTGAGAAACTAAACTAGACTCTTAGCACAGGACCAGAAGCATAATGAAACCTCGTGGTGGCTTGTCAACCTTTAGTGCCAAGACAGCTATAATGATGCTCATTTTCTGGGCTGTCAGACTGAAGATGGGATGGGAGGATTAGGCACTGACATTCCAAAAGACTTCATGAAGTTCCTAAAATCAAGGGGACAGAAGCAGAAAGCAGACACACAGCTGCTGGCCTGGGCCTTCTATGCTGAGAAGCGGGGAGGGGCCTTGGAGACAGCACCCTAAGAAATGAGAAAGGGAGCCCTCGCATATGCAGCAGGCAAAACACTTTGAGAAGCTCGTACTCTAAGAACAGTGAAGGCCAGGAGTAGTCATAGTTTTAAGAAGGAAATTTATAAGATGAGAGCTATTCATCAAAGGGTATCCCCTCTGCATCACTAAAAACGAGCTGCATGAAATCTGTGGCTGCACATGCTGAGGAATATCATGGAGGGAGGGGACTGGCCATGTGCCCTCTCAGCAGAATCCAGTGTCCTGTGTATACCAAGTCACCTCTGCATTATTTTGTATGCCCTTCTTTGGACATCTTTAAAAGCTTCCCACTGTGCCCCTTCCTGCCCCTTTGTTTCCACTGGCCCTGACAGCTCAAGACACCACCATCAGCTAGCAAACCTCCAACATTCCCCACCCTCTTCCTGGGCTGGGTCACGAGGAACCCTGTGATAGAGCTCGCAGGGCCGCTGTGTAGCAGCGGTCAGGCCTCCAGCGGTCAGGCTTTCTTGGAGACCCACTTGTTATGGGAGAAAAACTTTCTTTCACCCCTGAACTGTCCACAGTCAAGCTGCCCAAAGTCAATCTCCCCCTCTCCCTGGGCTGGGCGCAAGGGCTGCCAGTCCTCTGTTCTTTTTGGCAATGTTGTGGCAGCACGATGGCAGGGGCCTTGATTTCCCTGAGACGAGTACAGCTTACACTTAGCTTCTGCTTGGAGAGCTGGGGAGTAGCTGGGCTCCTGGGCGGAGGTCAGCATGGTTCTCCTAGCAGACTGTCAGGAGCAAGGCGCTCTGATGCTTTATGGGGACGAGTTTTGGAGGGGGAGGCAGTTAGTGCTTCCCAAGGATGGGAAGAGAAGTAATGTAATACTGAATACCATTTGTTCTATTCAAAAAGTTAAGAAAACTTCCCTTTTTAAAGTGAAGTTTTGAGATCTGCTAGAGGGAAAAAAAGCTCTAGTTTAGCTGCGTGTGGTGGCACATGCTTGTAATTCCAGTACTTGGAAGGTTGAGACAGGAGGGTTGCAGGTTTGCGGCCAGCCTCAGCAACTTAGTGAGACTCTGTTTCAAAATAAAAAAAATAAAATAGGGTTGAGGTGTAGTGGAAGAGAGAAGAAGCACATATACTATTATATTTTTGTACTACGCTCTCAAGTTCTGTGTATTTTAAAGACTTCCATAATAAACATATAAACAATAAATAAGTTCCAACTGTCATCCCACCTCTTCTAAGTGAAAACAAACAACTTGGCAGCATGAAAACAATTCTGCCGTAGGGAGCCCGCCACGGTTAATGCATGTATCACACCACACCAGACAATATTTGAATCTTTCAGCAAAGATATCCCATGCTATCACCTGCTGTGCATGAGCGCTGATGAGATTTCATGCACTCTACCTGAAGCCTTCTGGGAGACTACAGAATGATACTGCCTGTCTCTTCAAAACAAATACAAAAGGGCCCTTTAGGTATTTCCTTCTAGAAGAAAAGGGAAACTGTCTCATCACCTCTGTCTCTCTCCTGCTGAAGACTATATCCAGCCCACTACGTACCAGATACAGGACTCAGCAGTAAGCCCGGTTCACTCAAGATTATGTCCCCAAAGCCAGCTTCATAAAAATGTAGGGTCTGCATTCATCAGTGCTATGTTAGGATTTAAATCTTAATTTCATAACCTTTTGATAAACTGTAGTTTAGTGATATAATTAATATAATACTGTGATTTAGTTGATTCTAGAGCATGTGTTGTTTCCTGACAGATCTGTAATTGATAAAATCCTATGAGCAAGTCGATTGGATTTTAGAGAAAACCCAATGTCTCTAATCAAAAGGTGCTGTTCTTCGAGGAGGCTGAGTGTCAGGCTGAGGGCATGCCTTGGTGCCTAGATAGAGCCCATGGGCATAACTGGTGCTCAGTGTAAGCCAAACCCAATGAAGGCCACTGCTATGGTGGCAAAAGACCATGTTCTGGACGACAATATCATGCTTTGCATGAAGAATAATCATTGCTCAGCAAAAATACTAGGGATGAGGATGGGGCGAGGAGTCAGAATGCAGGAGCAGAAGGCCAAAAGGTGGAAGAGGGGCAGGGGAAGAAGGCAGAACAGAGAGGATTCCGGGGGAAGACTCTAGCCTGGAACAAAAGGCTGACTTTTCAAACCTCTTCTACCACAAATGGGATCTGCAATGTATAAAGCAGGAAAACAGCAGAATTACTGTGGCTGAAGGTTCAGGGTGGAAACGGAGTAACCAGAGACCACCACTGCCACCGCCTTCTCCTCAGCACCTGCACTGGTCCCAAATGATCTCACAGGAGATTGTGGGAAAAAGGTGAAGACCTTGGAATACTGACAGGATTGTCAAATTTAAATTTTTGCCAAGTAAGATCTCAAAAAGAGAAAAAGACTACTATCACCATTATTTATAAGAGAAAAGCAATTTTAACACAAAAAGGGGGCATGCTAATTTTTTAAAGATAAAATATATTGAAACAACACATGTAAATCACACTATATTCACCCTCTTTTTTCTTGTTTTTGCCTTGCTTTGGACTTGAAGGAACACAGGCAAGCATCGGGTCCCGGGGCCTGGGTCTGCAAGGTGAGAGTGACGGTGCCTGTCTAGCTGGGATCTTGGGAATCCTGAAGCCTAATACCTCGGAAGGAGCCTGCACTGCAAAAATGAGCTTTTCCATTTTGTTTTTATTTACTTTGACTCTGACAGCATATACTTGCTTTTTGTTTCTATACTGTCAAAAGGGCAGCAGTGGTATGTCCAAGCAACATTTGAAATGCAGTTCTCCTCCTCTGGGCCTTCTTTCTTTGTGAGCTTTTTGGATTACAGGAAAGAAAGCGCTAGAGGGGAGCAGCGGGGTCCTGCTTGACTGGCCCTCCTGAAACTTCAGCTCGACCTCTGCCAGCCACGCGCGGTCCCCAGAGGGCAGCCCTCGCTCCTCCTCTCGCAGGCGGCCTTCACGCTGGCTGCTTCCTGCTGACTCCTGCTCCTCCCACGGCTGCTTCCTGCTTGGCCTGCAGGGCCCTTCTCTGACCGCCATCTGAACCAATGCCCTCAAATGGCAAAGTTTACAATTGTTATTACTTGTTCAGTAGAGTTTCTGTTTCTTACCTTCTTCTGTCTCTCCTAATGGGACCAGGTCTGTTTTATGACCTGGTTTATGCCCAGGGATACAGAAGAAGCCAGGAGAACATTTAAAAGGATGAGGAATTTTGAAATGTCGATGGGCTGTGGCTCTCAAAAGTTAAATAACTTCTTTTCATAGTTGCAGTCTTTAAGATAATTTGTCATTTTTACTGTTACTGTCCTTTAATCGTTTCTGAATAATTCTCTTTTGTACCCCTGCTGCCTACCTCTACTCACTTATCTCCCCAGCCCCCCTTTTTAAACCTAGCTATTTGTTGGGTAAACAGTATAAGTAATCTTTTCATCTGCTTTTAGAATGTGGGATATTTCCAGTACCTACTTTTGGCTGAATCCAAAGGCATATAAATTTAAAAATATATATTTTATGAAGATCAAAATGGAAAAAAAAGTTAAATCCCAAAAAAGGGAAGGACAAGTAGAGAAGGGAAGATGAGGAAGGAAGATGGAAAAGTCTTAAAAAATAAACAGGAATAGAACTGTTGGCATAAAAGATTATATTTCTTATTGGACCAAATACCAGAATACAACCTGCCTGTAACTGCTCTATTTTTAGCAGTCTCTGAATTCACCAGAACCACATGGATTCAGGTTAGGAAGGAGGAAGGAATTCCTGAAAATAAAGCTGCGGAGACCCTGGCGCATGACAAAATACAGTCTTTTTTTTCTTGAAAATCTCTTAAGAAAAAGGCAAACACTTTTCTTTCCAGAACAATGCAGAGTAACTGTCCAAATGCAGGGAGAAAAAAAAAAAAAAACAGGGACAAACGAAAGTCAGCTGAGTGTTGGTGTGAGCAGGGGCCAGACACAGAGCTGGACGTTCTCCCTCCGCTGACCCACGGGGAGGAGGCTGAGGCCTGGAGGGATCAGGCCACTGCCACATCGTGCCCCTGCTAAGTGGCGAAAGCAGGATCCAAACCCAAGTCCGCCACACTTCAGAGTCCTCTTTCTTCCTGCATGGATTCTCAAGGTCCCTCTCATCCTAACACTGGCAGGAGGGGAGAATCTCTATGTGAATCCCTGACAGTGTCCACGTGGACCTTGATGTGGGCTTATGGAGTCGTTTTATTTGATTGAATGTACTTTCTCAATGTGAAAATAAAAGAAAGAAAATGAAAATAAAGAAGCACTGTTTCTCAGAACATCTAATTAGCACCTCAATCCTGGCCAGAGAACAAGGCAATCTTCCGCCACCTGGATGCTGCACTGTGCCTCAGGTCACCTGGAGGCTGCACTGTGCATCAGGTCGCCTGGAGGCTGCACTGTGCATCAGGTCACCTGGAGGCTGCACTGTGCCTCAGGTCACCTGGAAGCTGCACTGTGCATCAGGTC
Organism: Glis glis; assembly: GCA_004027185.1. Lineage (NCBI taxonomy): Eukaryota > Metazoa > Chordata > Mammalia > Rodentia > Gliridae > Glis > Glis glis. The sequence goes on from PVJS01004382.1 coordinate 55,462, forward strand.
ACCCCGCTGACTGCCATTTCCCAGCACAGACAAGGAGACAACAGAAATTTAACTTAGCTTTAGCACGCCCTGCCCAGCCTTCCTCTTACCTCTTTGAACTCTTTCACAGTCTTAAAGTACAGCCTTTGCTTTTCCAGTAGTTCTAAGTACTGGTCATTCAACTGGTCTCTTCTCATTTTGTTTTCTTGCTTCTTCTTTTCCATCTGTTGAAAACATTTTGAAATGGTGGGCGATGAAAAGGCATGTGACAAAGGTTGGCAACATCCAAAAGGCAGCCATTATTATCACGTTCATGGATTTCCTTCCAGTACTTTCCTTCTGCATACTTTCTGAGGTTGGCTTATTTATATGTATGATATAACAAGGAGGCATTATAATTTATTCAGTAATTCTTCTATCCTTGAACATTAACTGATTACTTTTTTTTCTGTCATTATAAACAACTTCACAATGAACATGTTGGTGATTCTCAACTGGGGAGATCTTGCCCACAGTGGACATTTGCTGGGCGAAGTCTGGAGGCAGTTCTGATGGTCACAACTGTGAGGTGGGGGTGCTATGGCATCACTGGGTGGAGCCAGGGATGCTGCTCAACATCCTAAAATGCAAGGGCAGCCCCACAGCGAAGAATCTGGCCCAAGAATATTAATGTGTTGAGGCTGAGAAACCCTGATTTAAATAACTGCGTGTCATACAATAAAATTGTGTATCTTCACTTTACTTAATGTAACTGTTTTCATGTTATAAACTTTCTACAGTTATAATTTTAAAAACTACACAATATTCCCCATCACTGCTTATTTTCTCGTCATTCTACTGGTAGACTACAAGTTGTTTCCAGGATTTTGATCTCATACACAGATGCTAGACTTTGATTTAAAGAGACTTTTCTAAGGTACCTAAAAGCTTATTTATTCAATAAATGCTGACTGGACACGTACGAGATCCCTAAATGAAGTGGTGAGCAGGCGAAGTGCCTGCTCTCACAGTGTACGTTGCAGAGACTGACACCTAACGGACAGACACAGGACAATTCCTAGGAGTGGTCGGTACCCTGGAGAGAATGAAACAGGGTTGGTGATGGAGGGGCAGGCGCATGGTCTCTGCAGGCTGGAAGGTCAGGGGGCTCTCTGAGGAGCTCCTGGCCTCGGAGCAGAGCTGACAGTGCATGTGCTGCACTTCCGGGAGATAAACTCAGAGCACTGGCCAGCTGGGGAGCGAGGGCAGGAAGAGTTATGGCAGACAGCTGGTGCTCTCTGAGTGAAATCGTGAGCAGCGCTTCGCCCTGGCTTCGCTGATGCCAACCATGATGGAGGAAGGGATCTACGGTTAGTAAGCACTAGCTACAGGTGAACTGGCTGCACTGCATACAAAGGTTCTCTCCACCCTCTCCATACCAACGGCCTCTGCTGACCTTCTAGGTGAAATGCAACTGATGTCCCCAAGACCCAACTCAACACTGTTCAGGGGTGCCAGCCCACAGGGGACTTATTCCCTGATCCATTCCTGACCCTGTATCAGCTCCTGAGTCCAGAGGCTGCCTGCCTGCCTTGCTAGCACCAGCACCAGCCTGCTGTAGCTCCCATTGCTCCTTGGATTCTGTTTCCCCAAACTGCCAAACACTCTCCCTGTGGGGCCAGGAAGGACCTCATAGCTAGGTCCCTCTCTCTTATCCTAGCACAGCAGGTAGATCTAGCCTAGGCCTCTCCTATCTGCTCAGTACTTTAGCAAAAACTTGGGCCATGAACAATTTTGTTCTAGTGATACAGGCAATAAACTGAATGCAGCTGAATTCATTATGAATTTGTCCAGGACAATCTATGGGGGTGGTGTGGCAATGTAGAAAGGGTACGAGCTTGAGCCAGAAAGGCTCAGGCTCTAATCCTAGCTCCACATTCACTGTGGATCATGGACAGGCTATTTAACATTTCGGACTAACAGATCCCCCTTAGCTGCAGAAGGAGAACAGTATCACCTAGATTACAGGTCTTGTTATGAGGATTATGTGATATGAAATGTTAGATGAATGATACAACATTCGGTTCATAGTAGCTCAATAAAGGCAGATTTTCTTCATAACATTTAAAGTTCTAGAATGTATGCTGTGAGGTCAGTGGTAAGAGTCCCCTCTCTCAATCAGGAGCTGACTCCCAGCTCTGAGCTTCGTTTCACACTCTCCCTGGCACCCTCTTGTCCACTCAAACCATTCCTACTCCTTAGTCATCACCTCTTCCCCCAGGTCAGGAGCCCCAGAGTGCGTCTACCGAGCACTTGCTTACAGTGTTCCAGAGAGCAAGAGATTTTACTTCTCTGCGTAAGTTCAAAATGCCTACCAATGCCTACTCAGGAGCCCTAGAGGGAACATAAACACCTGTTCTGTCACGTGTACCCGGCATCGGTCCATCGTCATGGGACATCCTGAACGTGCAGTTCTGGGGACTCTGTCTTCTGGGAGGACAGAGACTCGCCTGCCACGTGGAGGGGAGCAAGACCCACCATGGCACACTACAGAGAGGGCTGTGTGTTTAATTTTATGAAGCTCCCTCCATCACCAACCCTGTTTCGTTTTCTGTGTTTATTTTTGTATTTGCTTGACAAAACGCATCCATTCAAATAAGTGCTGCTGTGCCAAGTCGAAAGACTGATTCCACTCACAGTGCCGATCAGTATTCAAACCCTACCTGTAACTGCTTTTAGAGTCCACTTATTCTGCAAATAGTTCCTGAGTGCCCACCATGGGTCAGGCGCTATGTGAGCTGCTGCAGACACAGACCTGCTCGGCCCTCGCTCCCTTCGCCCACAGGCCCCCCCATCTAGTGAGGCGGCAGAGACACAGAGGCAGCTTCCTCCACAGGCCAGCACGGAGGAGCCAACAGTGTGAGGCCTGGGGAGACTGGAGGGAAGGAGGTGGCTGGGCGCATTTCCTCCTCCCAGAGTGCAGCGCCCAGTCAACAGAGAGGAAGTCGAGGGAGGAAAGCCCAATAAGTTCCTGCTTTTCTTTACTCTGAGCCAGGGCAGTTCGCCGAGAGGCAGCGGCAGGGCAGAACCATCCACCACACCAAGGTCTACGTTGCTGTGGGCTTTGGGCAGCCAGGTTCTATCTGTCCCACACCGCAAACCAAGGGGAAGGGACTTGCGCTCACTCTACCTGCCTCGTGTGAGTGCACCGGGCAAGGCTGACGTGTGCTGTCAGCTTGGTGGCTGTACAACAGGAGAAATCAGGCTTCTCACCAGTGGTACTCCCTCTCCCGCCCCCAGACCTATGACATCATTCCACTGAAGTAATTAATGGGGAGATTAATGATGCTTCTCTAGAGGGAATGAGGCACCGAGAACTCTGACCCTAGCTCATCTTGTAAGACAGGACTACAGGCAGCTTGAATGTTTGTCTTTTGTAAGTGGTTGTTTTGGATCTATAGGCAATTCTTTCTTCTTTGCTTTACTTCCTGGCACCACTCGCTGCAGTGCTTTGCCCAAGATCCTGAGAGGAGAGGGTGAGAGTTCCCAGCAGGACTTATTGCTGAGTCTGAGGACCACTCTAGTCTATTACCTTTTTACATGGACAGAAGCAAGAGGCACTTGGGCACACTAGGTAGGATTCACCTGGGAGCGTGGTAGGAACCACAGTGGCGAGTCTGCTCAGCTCGAGCAGCGAGTTCATCTTTCTACTGGCAAATGCAGACCCACATGCAGGGCCACAGGCCCCTGTGCCCCGGCACTGTGTGGTTCTCTGCAAAGCCCTGGGGCTTCCACACCTCTTCTTGGTTCTTCTATGCTCTCTTCTGACTTCTGAAGTTCAATTCCATCTCACTTTAGCAGAAATAAAAATCAATGATTTTCTACCTTTTAACCCGGTTTCTCGAAAACGAAAATTCCCTCGAGATCTTAAGACTCCCAAGGAGTGAATCTCTAGTGAATCAACAGTGAGGAAGTGACTGAACAAGAGACCTGCTGGGGAAACTCGCAAGGAAACTCGCCTGTAGGAGGGGGTAAAAGTACTTGCTGAGAGAGCTCTCGGAGGATTGGCACAGTGGTGCCACACAGTAGGTGTTCAGTAGCTATACCCCAGCCCACAGGGCAGGGCTTTCCTGCTGCAGAATGAGATGGGGTCAGAGTGTCATCAGGATGGAGAGAGAGCACACGCCCAGGACCACCACCACCATGGTGCTGCCTTACAGAAAAGAAGCCACTCACCTTCATCCGACTTTGCTTAATTCCTTCTACAATCTGCTCCATTTGACGTAAAAACTGGTCCCGGGCAGCAGGGGAGGCCATGGCTCTGAAAGAGAAGCCAGCAGAGGTGTGACCAGTATACAAGACTCTGAGAAAGGGTGTGGGCAGGCACCAAGGAGTCAGCCCTGTACCCAGATTATGCCCCAAGAGGCCATCGGGCCTTTCCAAAGCACACTGAACCCACAGGGACCCTGAGATCCCAGGCAGTTAGAATTTTAAACCTCTCAGGAAGGCAGGATACTCAGCCTGGTTTAATAATTGAATATTAATCTTTTATTTCTCACTCTCCCCACAACTTTTTAAATTACTATGTATTTTCTTAGAGAAAAATGTGATTAAAAAGAACAAAAATACCTTTTTACCTTAAATTAGGGCATGTACCACTTAAGAAATGAATTCAGTTTGGTTTTTAAAAATGGGGATTGGGAGACACTCGCAACAAGATGGGCATACTCTGAGTGTTCCTAAAACCAGAGCTGGGGAATCTGGTCCTGCTGGTAAAGGCAGCAGCTAAGTGACAGTATTCCCTGATATGCTAAGACATTGTCCTCACCTCCAGCTCTGCAGAGGGGAGGATGCCATCCAATTTGTGGAGAAAAAAAGTCATATTTGAACAAAGTAGTTTAGAATATGCACATTAACTTAAAAGCAAAATCTACTGCAAGATTTAAAAAAAAACTTTAAAAATTTATATAGATTTCATTATCTAAATTTTAGGGCATCTCTGTGCTCAAGAACAAGTGATATTAATCTGATCTTACCAAGGCAAACTAATATTCAAAAGATTATAGGAGCTGGGCAAAGTCAAGCTATTTGAAAGTTAACTTTTTCCCTAAGCTGTTCCTTGGTGTTTTTAAAATTCATTCTAACATCACTATCTTTTTGCCGGGCTCAAGGACACTGTAACCAAGGTGCATCTGCACTTAGCAGAGGGGTGGAGTGTAAGAATCATGCCCTCAGCATTAAGCCCTGCATGTACCTTTCTCAGCTCTATCATGCAATACAGAGTGCAAGCAATAAAAAGTGCAGGTGACCAGGGTGTTTTCAGGACGGAGGATGGACTGCACTTACTGGGAGAAGTTCTCATGAATTGAGTTCAGCAGGCTGATCTGGGGAAGTAAGAAAGCAAACTGTAAGTAAAAGGCTAAAAGATCCCACACTCCCTCAGTCACTGAGAGCTGGCCTCCTCTCCAGACACTGCCTCTGAAAGGAACACATACCTCATTTATGTAGAGTAAAGTAACACCAAAGAAACATGTTCCTAGTCCCATAGTTTTCCTCAGGGAATCCACCTGTGTCTACTCACAGAAAACTCTTCCTCCTAATGAACTACCACAGTATGTAGGAAGAGGGCTCGTTAAAGAGCTCTAAATGCCAGCTGCAAAGCTGCTCAGTTAATACGAGGGCTCTGTGGGCAAAGTGCCACAAGAGCCCATTTCTATCTAGCCAAACACCACACTTTATTTTCAAGGCGATCAGTGGAGGGCTGTCAGTCAGGGTGGAGACTGAGAACACAGTTCCATCCTATTCCTTCCCCCAGGATATTCTTGCCAGTGTACCTAGCTGCTGAGAGGCTCTGAGGGAATGTATCCTCCATGGCCCATTGCCATGGAAACTGCATTAGCTCCCCCCTTCTTGCCCCAAGTGATGCCGTCCCAGGAAGGCCTCAGGGTCTGGAGTCTAGAAACCTGGGATTTCTTTTGGCTGGGTACCTACTCAATCTGTGGGCTCAGGACTAGGCAGTCACCACATTTAGACTTCTGGTTCACAGTCTGCAATGTGGAAGTGATATTCTTGTCCTTAATGATCCAAAGAGAGGTTTTAAAGCTAAAATATCACAGATATAAATGCATTTGAAATAAAATACACAATTTATTCAGATGCAAAGCTCTATGTTAATATGACTTGGCATTAAAAGGCCCAGTCTGTGTCCTCACCCAGGTCAACACTCCAAGTTTTAAAAAGATGCAAAAACTTTAAGCTATGCATGGTGGCCCACGCCTGTATATCTCAAAACTTGGGAGGCTGAAACAGGAGGATCACAGGTTTGAGGACAGCCTTGCAATGCAGTGAGACTCTCAGCAACGTAGTGAGACCCTGTTTCAAAACAAAAAATAAAATGGGGCTGGGGGTGTAGCTCAGAGGTAGAATGCTTCTTGGTTTAATCCCTGGTAACCACACACACACGCACGTGTGCACACACACACACACGCCCAAACTTTAACCACTTCTGATGAAGGCAAGTCAATGGGGTGCAAGTCCTTGTGAGAGGGGGCTGACCTATCCCTGAGTTAGGGTTGGTGAGTCTTCTCTTGCCAGGTAGGAAAACCCTAAGGCCAAGGCACAGGGCAGAGCTGTCCCTAGGTCTGACACAAAACTTACCAAAGGCACTCATTTATCCAAATACTTATTAAATGCTTATTGTGTGCCTGCTGCTGTATAAGGTTCTGGATACAGGAAAACAAAACTCAATCCCTCCTCCAGGAGTGAATTTGTCTGATTTGGTTGACAACAGGCAATAATGGTGACAAAAATTACAGATGCCTTGATTTCAGTTCAGAAGATACATCTGCAATAGTATTCTTGTTAAAGTTCTTATTATTTTTTTTTTGTGTGTGTGGTACTGGGGATTGAACCCAGGGGCATTCTACCTCCAAGCTCCACCCCTAGCCCTAGTTTTTGTTCTTTATTTTGAAACAGGGTAGTAGCGGAGGGCCTCACTAAGTAGCTGAGGCTGGCCGCGAACCTGGATCCTCTGGTCTCAGCCTCCCAAGTACTGGGATTACAAGCGTGCGCCACCACACCCAGCTGTTAAAAGTCCTTATGAAAGTGTTATTAGTGCAGGTTGAAAGCTGATAATAAAATGAAAACAAGTCCTGTCCACCTCAAGGTGAGGGCGAAGTAGAACATAGTACGTGTTGAGAATCCACCGTAGGCAAGGAGCTCATATTTTCTCATTCTGTCTCCCTCATTATCGTCACCGACAATCAGGTGTGACCCCCTGCTGAGGGGAGGAAAATGAGGTTGAACTAAAGCTCGAATATGGATCGAAGCTTGTGCTCTCTTCACTACGCTACGCTTTTGTAAAGACCAGGACTAGTCTTCCTTTTTCTTTCTTTTTTTTTGTGGTACTGAGGATTGAACCCAGAGGCATTCTACCGGACCTACACCCCCAGCCCTTTTTCTATTTTTTGTTTTGAAACAGGATCTCACTAGATTTCTGAGGCTGGCCTTGAACCTGTGATCCTCCTATCCCAGCCTCCCCGGCACTGGGATTACAGGCATGTGCCACCACACCTGGCCTATTCTCTCTTTGTATTGAAACACAGCTGTACATCCTGCCCCGATCATGTATTGTCCAACACAGGGGAGCCCTGAACACGGATGGATTCAACCTGAGTGGGACAGTCAGAGAGTAGGTTGTGGGGGTGCTGTGCCCGTGTCAACTCTTTGCCCCTGCTTTGACTTTTCATTCCTTGTAGTTCATGTCTCTATCGGCCACTGATGATTAAACAGTTATCTTCTCCACGTAAACTACTGCAAGGCCACCTCCCATCCCCACTTCATTCAGCTGCTTCCTCCCTTCCTTTAACAACTCAAACTAGTTTCCCTGGCTCCAGAGCTTGTACTTCTTGGCAGTGAATCCAGTAGGCGCTCTGCCCTTTCCATTTAAACTGAATGCATCCTGGTATCAAGTCCATTGGAACTTTCTGATGTAAACAGCACTGACAGCTGCTCATCTGATTAAGTTATTTTCTTTTTATAAAGTTTCTCACCTCTTTTTCCAAATAAACCTTTTTATCATCCAGGGTATTATACAAAGTGAAGAACTGCTTGGTTTCTTTGTGAACTGCTGAAACTGCAAATGCAAAGAAATCAGCACATGAGTAAAAACAAGTATCAAACTGACCTAAGCACCCTTTCCCAGAGGAAGCGCGCTGCCAGACTCAGCTCTGCCAGGGATGGGAGCTCTCTCTGCAGACGCTCCACCTGGAAGCCTTTCAACAGTCTTAGGACCAATTAAATGATAACACCTGCAGATGGGACCCAAAGTGGTAAATCACTGCAATAAATGAAGGAGCCGCTTTCCCCATTTGGCTCAGGAACCGGATGGGAGTTGAGGATATTTGATAGTAACAGTAACTCAAAATCAATATAGGTTTTTTTGGTACGACCACTTGAAATGGCTTTGGTGTAAACATGCCCTGAACAAATGACTTTGACGTATGAAATTTACTCTATGAAAATATAGATGCAAGATACCACTATTGTTAAAAGCATGCAAACAGAAGAAGAGAAGTGAGGGGGAAACTTACAGTGAAACCTATTTTCTGCTAAAAACTGTCATGGCTGATACCTGTCTCCGATCGCATGAGTCAAACATGAGGACTGGTTGGAAGCTCTGGCTGGTGGGGTGGGATGCGGGAAAGAAGCATGACCGGGATTCCCCACAGAAGGACAGAGCTCACGCCTGACCCAGGAAGGGTGCCGAGAGGCCACGGGCTCAAGGTGAGCTCTGAGGTGGATTCTGAAATGCCCGCTGGGAAGTCAGGGCAGTGGCATTCTGGACGTGGGGACTTGTTCACAGGCCAGGATGAAGAAGCACAAGAAGACTGAGGCACTGGGCGACTGCAGGGGGAGCTGGACAGTGGGCGTGCCCAGATGATGTTGAGCTTTGGACAATGTATCGAGAATTTGAAGACTGTTCAACAAGTTACGGGGAGCTATTAAGTATTAAAGCTTTCAGAGGAACAATACAGCACGTTCAACTCTATGTTTGAGAAAGATGTTTTAGGCAAGAGTGTAGAGGGGATTACACTCTGCGCAGAGATGCGAGGAGGCTGTAGCAGCAATTTGGAATATGTGGACTTGAAAATTACTAAGAAGCAGGAGTGGAGAGTAGCAGGAATCAGAGAGAACTGAGCGGGTCCAGCTCAGCTAGAGGAAATGGGTGGGGAGGCTGAATTCAGTTTCCTATCTGTTGGGTTTGGGGTATATCACAGGGACATGGAAGAGGGCCCCCTAGAGGCGGGATAGTTCTTGAAAGGGGTTGGGGGCCAGGGATGGACTTACAGAGTCTGAGCTGGGTCTTGAAGGATTTTGCCTGACAGAAAAGAGGGGATCCAGGTATAGGTAACAGGAGGAGTCAGGGCTAAGCTATCAAAGCTCAGGCATGCTCAGAGGCAATGTGTGGGCTGGCAAGGACAAGATGAGGGTTCAGATCAGGAAGGGGCCTTCAGGGAGGTCACTGACTGGGGAGGATCCATCCCAGGCATGGTAAGGAGAGAGGCTTCATTCAGTAGCTTAGGGGAGCTCCAGAAGATATAATCAGGTGAGTCAGTAAGGGAATTGGAAAGGTCACTAATGGTCATGTACCTGAGACATGATGCAAGTAAGAACAGATAATGGCAGGAGAGAAAGAAACAGAAAGACAACAGCAACTTTGAGAGCTATTCCACACCTGACAAGGCGTGGCCACAGAGTCAGCTGAGGAGAACTGTCCTGAGTGACTGGGTGAAGACCACATCAGCAAGAGAGTGTGTGGAGAAGAACGGCGAGGGGAGACCCAACTGTAGACACTGGGTCATGATGTTTCACAGGAGGGTGGAGAGGGAAGAGGGAGGGCAGGGGAAGATCGTGGGGCTGAGCAGAATGAGGACAGGCTCCAAGCATCACGCTAAGAGCCGGACTGGTACAGAATCTGTCTGCAGAGGGCGGTGGGAGTGACGCAGGCTGCTCTCGGGATCCCAATGCAGCCTGTTCTGGGTGGTACCCGTGCACTGTGCTCTGGTGTCCCCTCTGCCATGCTAAAGTGGGACGGAGCCCTTGCCTGCTGTCCTCCCCCAACCTCAAGAGCTTGCATGTGGTCGATGCACCTACTCTGGCGGTAGAGTTCAATAAATCTCTTCTGATACTGTATTAGCTCGGCTCTGCTGGGCACTTCATCAATCTTGCGATGTAAAATTGCTATTTCTCGATTTCTTCGAGCCTAAATGTAAAAGGGAGGGGGAAATGACACTATTTGGTAAAAGGCCTTATGTATTCTCTCGGGGCCAAAATATCGTCCCCACACCCACCAGAGCCCAACCACACACCTAGAATTCTGACACCAGATTCTGTCACTGGCTTGAGGTCCCCATGTGAGATTCTAACTGCCTTTCCTGTTTTCTATCACACTGGGGGAGCTGTGCTGTGAATGGAACCACAGAAGCCAGGAAGGAAGATTCTGAATGGGAAGGGCTTCTGTGGACAGAGCCCACAGCCAACCCACCAGGCCACAGAGGCCTCTAGAACAGCTCGCTCCTCTACTGCCAGGTAGGGACAGGCAGCGAGGAAAGGTTTCCAGACTGCGGGAATCCACACCGCCTTGTGGCCTCCATATATTATGGTCCAAATTCCTCAGCCTGGTTAAAAAGTCCTATGATTTACTCCTCAAATACCTTTCCATGGACTGGGGAAACTGCCCCACTAACTGCAGACAGAAGACAGAGGGGTGCAGTGTAGGCAGGGCACAGCTGCTGCAGGAGTGGCTCAGCTCACACACTGCGTCCACCACGTCTACGGTCTCAGGACTCAGGGGGCCTCAGCACTGCCTTTCCTCTGGGCTTCGTTCCTTTCTCCACGCCCTCTCCAACTGTTCTGCCTGCTTCTCTTGCAGCAGCAGACGTGGATCTCTAATCACTCTGAAACATGAGCCTCCAAGTGGGAAACCCACCATCAGCTCTTGCAACCAAGCCCACCCTGTGGGTGCCTAGACTCTGACTCCTTTCTCCCCAGGAATCTTAGGCTATAACTATACACTCCTTTTACTGTATCTTCAACCTTTTTCTACTGGCTTCTTCTCATCAGCATTTAAATATGTTCAAGTTCCTAGATCCTTAAAAAACCCTCCCTTAAACCTTTCAGCTTCCAGCCCCCCCCTTTCCCTTTCCAAGAGCCTCAATGACAGCCACGCACGCGCAGTGCCTCATCTCCCCTCCAGTCACCTTCAATTCATTGCAACTGGGTTCTCTCCACCAGCTCACTGAATGGCTCTTGAGAAAGTCACCCAGGGGACACGGCCAATGGACAACTGAGCTTTTAGAGCGCTGACTCCAAGCTTCACTTCCCGTCCTCAGCTGAGCTCTCCGCTCAGCTTCCACGCACTGCTCCTGCTTCCCACCCTGCTAGTGGCTCGGTCTCATCTGCGTTGGTGGAGTCCTCCTTTTCCCCACCTCTCCTCACGTGTGTGCTCACAGGGTTTGTCCTGGCCCTCATCTACACTTTTCCAGCCTCAGTCATCATCCACACAATGAAAATACCCAAATCCCCAACCCAAATCATTCTGAGAGTTGGATGTGACAAGCAACCATGTATGGGACATTTCTACTTGGTTGGGCAATCCAGAGAGATCTCATTAACCTATTCATACTTCCACCCCATTTCCTCTTTTTTATGCTTTTTCTCAGTGAGTAACACAAGTATCTCTCCTTCATCAGAAACTCAAGCATCATCTTTGACCCTTTTCCTCTCACCCAATCAATACTGAGTTCCATCAGGTACCGCTCCTTGCCCTGCCCTGCCTGCTCCTTTTCTCGTGTCCCATTGCCACTGCTGACCCAGGCCCTGGCAAGCTCTTGGTCTCACTGCAGCTTCCCTCCAGCTTCTGGAACTGCCCTTAGTAGGTGGTTTCCACATAAGCTCCCTTGTACTTTGCTGCATATGGACATACCTTGATTCTCAAATAGCTAGCCAGTTCCCAAAAGACAAGTCATCCATTTATTATTCCTGAGACCTGACACAGTGCCAACATATAGTAAGCACTCAGTCAAGAAGTTTCCAAATATGTAGCTGTAGTGTCCTGAGATTATTTACTTCTGTGTCTCTTTAAAGATTAGAACAGTGTTTTGAATCAAGGACATATTTGACTCATTCAAATTTAACCAAACAGATCAGCAAAATAATTAGCCAGAAAGAGGGGAAACAGGATTGGGCGGGCCTCTGTAGCCCTTTGGCTATTCCTACCAGAGAGGGAAGAAGGCTGGAGGCAGAGTGCAACGCAAGGTAACCCTTGGCTGTTAAGCTTCCATGAGCCAGACACTGACAATATAAAGGGACTTTCAAAATTTAATTTTGATTCTCCGTGAATTTAATTTTAGAGTTGGCTTTAAAACTCTATCTCCCATTATTGATAGCATGCATTTCAGAGGAAAAGTACTAGATAAGAACACTGGAACTCGAACCCTGGCCCTGACACTTACTGGCTGCCTCAATTCGGGCAAATATTTAATCAATTTGAGTCATTTTTTAAAATAGAATGTAAGGCTAGTAATAGCTACTCATCACCCTGGGGTGCAGTTCAACTCAAATGATGATGGTGACAGTAACACACTGATGTGAGACACTATCACCAACATCTTAAGTCATGGGGTGACACTCGATAGGAAGGGGACTGGTAAAAAGCAACCTCATTACTTGGTGCGTCTAGTTCTTACACACTGAGACTTTATAACTGTTGCAGGACATTTGTACGTACTTAGATGTATCTGTGTACTATTTGTTTTTGTTTCTACTCACCTGTAGTAAACGGATCTTGTAAAGTTTCTCTTTTTCCATATTATACCGTCTGTCTAGGTCTTCCTAAAAATTGGAAAAGGCCACAATTATCTGGAAATGAAAAACTTTCAATCTTTGATGCAGTCTTTGGAAGTTGGATACGTTTTACCACATCTCTCCCATCCTGAGCCCTCAAATTTCTTTTCTCAAATGGCCAAGTTTAGGGTCTGGGTCCTATTTCATGTGAGACCCTTTCACATCATGTTTATGATGATGAAGAGATAAAGCGTCTGTTGTTCTTTGCTTCGTTGGAGATGGGGCTGGTTTTCTGCTTTTACTTAGAACTGAGATGTCCAATATGATAGCCAATAGCCATATGTAGCTATTTAAATTTACAAGAACTAAAATTTAAAAAAATTCAGTTTCTCAGTTTTAATACCATATTTCAAGGGTTTGGTAGCCACATGCAGCTGGTGGCTACTGTACTAGATGGTGCAGATACAGAATATTTCCATCACTATAGAAAGTTCTTTTGGACAGCGCTGTTGTAAATATAGGGACACACTTCCTCTGCGCTGAACCAAGTGGGAGGCATGGCTAGACCACGTGTTGTCTCAGATTACCCCTCTCCCCCAGCCTGATGTGTGCACGCTCTCCCCTCCACAGGGCTGGCGGCACTCAGCCTCCAACAGCGGCACTGTGGGAGTCCTGGCAGGTAATGAGGAGCCCTTACAGAAGACAATGCAAAGAGCATTTCCACGTTTCCTTTCCTTGTCCTCCTCCTTTCTTCTTTCTCCTGGATGTACGGTGAAGTGCTACGAGCTCTGGTTTAACTCAGAACAGGGAATCAGAAAATTATAGCCCGTGAGCTATATCCTATGGTTTTCAGGCCAAATTTGCCTTTCTGCCTATTTTTGTAAACAAAGTTTTGTCAGAATGTAGTCACTTCCACTCACTTATACAGTGACTATGGGTACTGTAGCAGAGTTGATCCATGGAGCTAAAAATATCTACTTTCAGCTTTACAGAAAGTGTGCTGAGCCGGGCGTGGTGGCGCACGCTTGTAATCCCAGTACTTTGGGAGGCGGAGACCGGAGGATCCGGGTTCGCGGCCAGCCTCAGCGCGCATGCGCGCGCGCACGATAGACCGATCAATCGATCGATCTCTCTCCTCTCTCTCTGTCTCTCTCTCTCTCTGTCTCTCTCT
>PVJS01004383.1:0-69427 GCA_004027185.1 Glis glis
AGAGAGAGAGAGAGAGAGAGAGAGAGAGAGAGAGAGAGAAAGAGAAAGAAAGAAAGAAAGAAAGAAAGAAAGAAAGAAAGAAAGAAAGAAAGAAAGAAAGAAAGAAAGAGGAGAAGAACAGAAGGAGAAAAGTGGCTCTGGGCACTGGGAAGGGGTGTGGAGTTAGTGCTACCTGTCTTCCTCCAGACTTACCTTTGTGTGCTCTGAGCCCCTGGGAGCCTTCCCTGTAGGGTCTGCCAGAGCCCGTGAAGAAAGCCTCCCATTGCCAGAGCTATTCGCCCACATCAACCCTTTGCCTGCATGCCTGCCACCGTCTGTCAGACCAAAGCCGGGGCTGCTGCTGTCTCCTGGGGTCTAGCATGGTGCTGGTCACACACGGGCATCTGGTGAATGCTGGCTGGCTGACCGGATGGGAACGGGCTCCCTCCTCCTCAGCCTAGGCCCTGTATCCCTGGGACCCCTGGGAGCCCAGGACACAGCTCAGCACTCTCTCTGTGTACCTGTGAGGCACCTTGGCCAAGAGCCACCTCTGTCCTCCTTCCTTGTCCCTGTTTCTGTCATGATGTCCACTCACTCACCTTTGTTTTCTTCAAACCCTGTTCCTGCTGCCAGAACCTTTCCACGTTTCATCAGAAGGGAAACAACGCTGCCCTTTCTGCTCCCTGCCCCTTCCGCCAGTTTCCTTTTCAGATGGTCAATTTGATTTTTGAGGATATGTCTGAGGACCTGGCCAGCTCCCAGCCAGGGCCTGTCCCGGCCTCTGCACCCCAGGCTGTCAGCAGCACCAGGCTCCTGCAGGGCCCGGGACCTAGTTGGTCATGATCCCACCTGGGACAGAAGCCCAGGCCTGTGTCTTCTCTTCCCAGGGCCCAGAACAGAGTCCTGTGTCTCAGCCAGCGGTAACTGCACTGACAAGGCCGCCCTCCTGTTAGCCAGGCAGGCTGCTCAGAGGCACAGCACAGGACAGCTGAGTGACAGTGCTTTCAAGACCAAAGTCAGCCCTGACATTCTGGGGGGAAGAGCTGGACCAGGTTTCAAATGAATTCAGAGGGAGGAATTAATCTAGCCCTCCTTAGCTGTCACCGATTCTTTCCTTCTGGGCCAGAGGTGTCTCATCCACCTGGACAAGGCTGCTTCCCCCAATGCAGAGAAAGCCTTGTTTTCTTAATTACACTCCGTACGGATTTTCTTAGTTCAACCCCAAACGGGAGCCTCCTATCCCACAGGGATGAGAGATGCTTGATGACACTGCTCGTGGAAAGAGCCACCCATGCAGGCCACATGGCCAATGGTCACCCACCCGACAGTGATGCTGTGCCAGCTGCTTCTTATCCCAGGTGAGGCCGGGCCTCATTTCTCCTGTTGCCTGTGTGCTGGTCTTAATATCTCTTCCTGGAGCCAAGAGTCAGCTACTCGGTCAACTGGAGGGTGCTCTCCATCCTCCCGCCAAGAGCCACCGTGTCAGGGACGAATCAGACGAGCATGAGAAGCTGTTGAGGAACAAGCCAATGCAGCAAAGCTGACATGGTAGTGGAGACAGCAAGAGGACAGGGCGTATGGAAAGCTGAGGGACTTTGGTGTGAGGTAGACTTGACCTCCACTTCTGACTCTGCTGTGTGACCATGGGCAAGTCCCTTCACGTCTCTGAGACGATTCTTCACCATCATCTTTATCATCGTCAAAGATACCATCCACTGCGTGTGTATGCCAAGCAACTATTAGGCCATTTAACTCTCCTAACGACCTTATGAGTAGAAATTATTATTCCTAGTTTAAGGATAAAGAAATGAGGTTCAGGAAGATTATTGAACTTGTCTAAGGCCAACTAGTAAATAGTTAAGACAAGATTTCAGCCTGGCTCTGGTGGGCTGAATGCTGGTTCCCAAGAAGACACATCCCTGTCCTCAGCCCAGCAACCTGTGAATGTGACCGGATACAGGAAAAGGGTCTTTGTAGATGTTATTAGGTTGTGGATCTTAAGATGAGATCATCCAGGATTGTCCATAGGGGCCCTAAATCCAAAGACAAGTGGCCTTGTAAGAGACAGAAGGAGAGAAGACAGAAGAGGTCACTTGAAGATGGAGAAGAGATTGGGGTCATGCAATCACAAACCAAAGAGCTCCTGCAGCCACCAAAGCCGGAAGAGGAAAAGGATTCTCCTCTAGAGCCTGCAGGGGGAGCGAGGTCCTCCCAACACCTTGAGTTTGGACCTTGAGCCTCCAGAACTGTGAGAGGACACATTTCTGATCTCAGCGGCTCGTCTGTGGGCATCTGCGACCGCCCTTTGGGCACTAACGCGTCACCCGATGTGTTCAGCTGTGTTTTATGCTAGGAAATGGTCATCGTAAACCTAAATGCTGGGACAGTGGCTGAAGGGTTCATAAGGACACGTAGGTCCTCCCCGGCTAGACTGCACCCACTTGACACTGGCCCGGTGCTGTCTCCCCTGGGAACCACCCTCTGCAAGCACAGAGCAATTCCCACAGGCTGGAGGGGCGGCAGGATTCTTCTGCTGGCACCTCCCCTGCAGGGAGTTTGTGCTGAGCCTGATTTGGGGCCGCTGAGCCCTTCCCCCGCCCCCATCCCAGGCCTAACTTCTGGTGAGCGAGGCCAGAGGGCCAGGAGAGCTGGAGCAGTAGAGGGCCTTCAGCCGGAGGTCAGGGGCTGGGAGTGAGACCCAGGTCCACGCAGGAGGAGCCAGCCACTGACCTTCTCTAGGCTGGGCCTCTGGTCAACTAGGCACAATCTCTGCCCAGCCTGTCCTGTGGGAGCCTTGAGAAGCCTCTGTGGGGCGACTCGGGGGAGGGGCTTTGTGCTTTGCAAGATGTGCTCCTGCTCCCGTGTGGTGTCTGTACCAGGTGCTTGCCTGGGATATCTGCTGGAGGGACAAACAGACGGAGCGGTGCTGCCCACTCTCCATCGACACACTCGCCAATATTT
Source organism: Glis glis (assembly GCA_004027185.1). Classification (NCBI taxonomy): domain Eukaryota; kingdom Metazoa; phylum Chordata; class Mammalia; order Rodentia; family Gliridae; genus Glis; species Glis glis. The sequence continues at coordinate 2,941 of PVJS01004383.1, forward strand.
CTTGTTGGGTCACTGCTCCTGAACACATCTCTCTGGGAGGTTTAAAAACAAGGACCCATGACATTCAATCCTCAAAGCATTCTGAATGCAACCAGATAATACAGGAGCTGAGACACATCTAACACAAAGGATGAAAATAATTGAGACATTTGGGGGGCAGGGAGGAAGTTAGCATGGAGATAGCTGTGGGGTCAGCCACGGGGGAGGGACGGAGGCAAAAGAGATCCGTGCTGCAGCTCCTGCAGGGGACACATGGAGCTGTGGCGGTGGCAATGGCCGCGGTGGTCCTAAGGTAGAATGTAGGGGTTGGGCTCCCACCCCTGGTCCCCTGAGCTCTGTGTGCGTGATGTGAAGTCAGGAGAAGCAGATGGTGCAGCTTATGGGAAGGGGCTGGTGGTCCTGGGCAGGCACATGGAGCACAGAGGACTCTGGGGCCAGAAGCCGCAGCAGCTCCTGCGGGGATGTGGCTGTAGAAGCCTCTGTAAGGCCAGGGTGGCTTTCTTTAGCTTTGGTTCTGTGTCAGGCCCTGAGCAGGGAGGAGGCCAGGGCAGGAGGTCAGCGAAGGCTGAGGTCAGCAGCGCCCCTGTTCAGTTTTTGATAATTTTAGCTTTCTGTGGAGGTGGCCAGTGGCTCTTTATCTGAGACCATTGTCTTTGGTTTAAATGAGCCCCCAGGGAAGCCCGCTGCTGGGACACTGGGAGGGCTCAGGGGAGGACAATGGCTGGACTCCTCCATCAGGAAGGAGCAGACCCAGGTCTGATGTCCAGAAGGACAATCGATTCCCCCGAGGCCCAGGAGGTCACTTTCTGATGGGGAAGGGACAGGGGATGGATCACAGGAACGGAAGTGTCGGAAACATGTCAAGCTTGTGTCTAGCTGGAATCATTGTTAGCCCATCCACTTGGGGACTTTCCACAGGACAAAACAAATGTTCCCCATATAGGACAGGAGGTCGGGCCCTTAGGATATGGAGAACCTTCTGTCTCCCTGCTCTCCTGCCAGCCTCTCTACATGACTTGGATGGATCTGAGACACTAGTTCCAGGTTGCTGTTTCCTGGGGCCTGCAGGGTGTCCCCTTGTCAATGGCAAGAGAGCGGGGGCTGGGGCTGAGGACATAGCAGGAGTGATGGGCTCCCGCATCTGTGTTCTCTGGACCCTGGTCACAGGGCACTGTCCCCAGGGAGGTCGGTGTATTTAAATGAAGGCGTTTTGCATGGCTGCTGCCATTGCCACAAAGCCTGCTAGGTCTTTGTACCATCTCTGACTACTTAAAGATGTGATCCATGTTTTACTCTCAGTTCGAAATCCCTAGCTCTGTCTGCTTTTCACCTGGCCCTGGCAACCGACTCTTGCTCTTTTCAGAGGAGGCGTGGGGCCAGAGAAAGGGACACTTCCTTAGGGCACAGCCAGGTGCTTTGTCACAGCAAACCTGAATGCAAGGCCCATGTGACTATCCAAATACTGTTCTGAAAACACTTCCATCGACGTTATGTATCTATGTACATTGATTATGTACGATGCCAATCTCAACATCATGTATGGGGAAGGGGAGGGCGGGGGGAGGGAGCCAGGGGAAACTCACCAAGTGCTGTGTGCATGTATGTCCCTATCACTCAACGTCATTATGGTGTGAGACTACAGTGCGCCAATAAAAGTATAAAGACAAAAACAAACAACAACAATAAACCAAATACTCTGCTAAGCCAGGTATGGTGGTGCACACTTGTAATCCCAGTACTTGGGAGGCTGAGACAGGAGGATCGCAGGTTCGCGGCCAGCCTCAGCTACTTAGTGAGGCCCTCCGCAACTTAATGAGACCCTGTTTCAAAATAAAGAATAAAAAATAGGGCTGGGGGTGTAGCTCAGAGGTAGAACGGCCCTGGGTTCAATTCTAAGTTCTGCAAAAAAAAAAAAATACTCTGCTGAGATTGCATTGGTAAAGACAGAATTGGAATTTGGACCAGTCCTGCCTGGCTCCAGGATCCATCCTCTTTCTCTGGGAGAAATATCATGGGACACTCGTAGAGGATGACCCTGGTCACCGAGGGCTCCCGGCTGTTCCCTCAAGCCCATCGCCTAGTCAGTCAGGATATTGCTACAGAAAGCCTGGGGGTTTTATGTGGATCCCGTTTCATGACATGGCCACATGGTGCAACTGATGATGCCTGGTCTCCAGAGCCGGAGAAACCCAACTCTGTCACTGCCCGCTGTGCAACCTCGGCCACTCACTTAACCTTCCTGAGATTTGGTTTCATCACTATTACATTTTTTTTTTTTTTTTTTTTTTTTTTTTGCCAGGTGTGGTGGCACACACTTGTAATCCCAGTACTTGGGAGGCTGAGACCAGAGGATCCGGGTTTGCAGCCAGCCTCGGCTACTTAGTGAGGCCCTCTGCAACTTAGTGAGACCCTGTTTCAAATAAAGAACAAAAAATAGGACTGGGGGTGTAGCTCGGAGGTAGAATGCCCCTGGGTTCAATCCCCAGTACCGCAAAAAAAAAAAAAAAAAAGATACTGACTTCTATAGTTGCTTTGAGAATCACAAGAAATATGTTTATAAAGGAATTGGAATAATCTCTGGCACCTGGTAAATTTTCCCCAAATTTAGCTCTTACTCTAATTATCCCTCTTTCCTCCCCATTATTGAGAAGAAGTACAGCTTGGCTGATGTATGCACGTGCGTGTGTTTATGTGGTATCTCCACACGTTCGAACCATGTCGGCATCTTGTGGTGATCCAGCCTGTCTGTGCGCTGAACGGGAACAAGCCCCCAGCTCATTTCATGTGGTCTCTTTGAAGGATGGTAATAAATGTGCTCAGAAAAACCTCTGCCAAATGTCAAATCCTTATTTGAGGAGTGTAGGGTTCCTTCCAGCCTGCACATCTGGCTGGGGACAGAGATAGTAAAAGATCTTAAAGGGAAGAGTGTCGTGAAAATTTACAGGAAAAAAAAAGATCTAACTATAAAGAGACTCCAGCCGGGCATGGTGGTGTACGTCTGTAATTCCAGTACTTGGGAGGCTGAGACAGGAGGCGCGCAGGTTGGAGGACAGCCTCAGCAATTTAGCAAGACCCTGTTTCAAAATAAAAAGAAAATAGGGCTGGGGGTCTAGCTCAGAGGTAGGATGCCCCTGGGTTCAGCCCCTGCCCCGTATCCCCCCATTCCCTCAAAAAAGAGACTCTAAGAACAACATTCAGCTTGGCTGACATCTGGTCCTCAGCCAAGACTACTCCAAGAAGGCGAGAAAGAACTGGCTGGGGCTTATCGGATCCGGTTGTCCTGGGAACCTGGAGACACGGAGGCAGAACCCCGAGATTGGTGTTTGTAGCATGGGCACCCTAGGGAATGTGGCAAAGGGGGGAATGTCCAGGCTTGGTGTGACTAGTTCTCAGAGGGGAGCCTTCCCCAGGCGGGGACGTGGCTGAGCAGCGGATGGACAGGGAGCTTACCTCCAGTAAGGAGAATATCCTGGGTGAGCGTCTTTTCCTAGGACCGAGGCTGGGGCCTGTGGGGAGGGCTCTGCATTCCTGTCCCTGCCCAGCCTCAGCTCAGCCCCAGAGGTTTCTGGAATTGGCTCACATGGCCTGGGAAACAAAACGCAGGCCATTTTATAGTCTGATTTTTTTTCTTGCTTCATATTATGTTATGTCCCCATTTCCCTGTGTCACTGATAAAATAATAGGAGTTAACCTGCTTCCATGTTGACCGTGTAGCAGGCACGGTTCCAAGCATTTCACATGAATTAACTCATTTAAACTTCACAATTACGCTGCACCTTATTGTCCCACTTTCTAGCTAAGGAAACTGAGCTATAGGGAGATTCGGAGGCTCAGTCACTGGATATTGCTCAACTAGAAAGTGGCAGAACCTGGTCGAATCTCGCCCTCGGGCCCCGGCACGGGCCTTGGCTGTAGACTGCCTTCTAGGGCGCTTGCTGCATGTCAGACACTATTCTGAGGAATTAACAGATTGGATCCTCTTAACAACCATGTGCAGAGGTATCCTTATCGTCCCCCTTGTGCCCATGGGGAAACTGAGGCACAGGCGGGTTTAATAGCTGCCCATAGTCCCACTGCTGGGAAGTGTCAGCAAGTCCCTGTGTGTTTACCACCACACCAGGCTTTCCGGAGGGAGGCTGCCTCTTCTCTGTTGCCTGCTGGTCTCTTGTTACCTAGGATTTCGTGGCATTAATGCCACCATAGGCTCCAGTACCCCCTCATACTGCCCACAGGACCCCTCGCGTGGCTTCCTAGAATGGGCCCGCAGACTTTCCTGGGTGGGTGCAAGCTTCTCCCTCTCCCTTCTCCCAGGCTGTGGGAGCAGAAGGTAACGCCAGGGCCAGCAGAAAGCTGAGCGGCGTCACTACACTGAAGACAAATGCCTGATCTATCATGAAAGGTCTATCAAGGCGCTCATGTCCCCTGGGAGGAGGACTTCAGGATGGCCAAGGCCCTATACCTGGATGGCAGAGGCAGTGGCCTGAGGCTCATTGTGCTTCCTGCCACCAGCCCATAAAACAAGGCCCCTCCGTGCCCACCCTGAGCTCCCTGAGCAGGCACTGAACTGGGTCTGGGACTCAGGTTGTGACCAGCCTTGCCTGGGGCCACTTTGGGTTGGGCAGGTTGAGCTGGGACTTTTCCAAGACCACGTTGCTGCCTTAATCCCCTGGGGCTGGCCCTCAGGATCCATTCTCACTCTGGTAATGATTCTGAGGTCAAGGTGAGATCACCCTGAGTCAGCCAGTGCATCTCTGGATCTTGCCTCTTCCACTCCAAAAAGCAGAGACTGTTAAAGTATATGTCTAGACTTGATGGTATTCCCCCGAAGCAAGCTCCCCGAAGCAAGGCATTGCTGAGCTATGCCCTGAGCTATGCCTTCAGTCAGAGAAGTTTGAGAAGTGCTGCATACCCTGGTCTACTCCTGGAGAGCCGCCTACATGTCGGTGCATGCCCTGAGAAGCTCCTGTCTAAAAGCACCATTCAGCCTGGCTTAAGCCAGCACCGCCCATGTTTATTCAACCATGCAACACTTTTTAAAAAGCAATGACCATTAGCCAGGCACAGTGGTGCTGGGGGTGTAGCTCGGAGGTAGAACCCCTGGGTTCAATCCCCAGTACCAATAAATAAATAAATAAATAAATAAATAAATAAATAAATAATAAAAGGGCACTGACTATTAAGCCTTCTGCACAGGGTATGCACAAAAAATGCTGACCTCTTCACCATGTCCCCTATCACCTGAAGCCAGGTCCCAAATCAAGTCACTGTACTCCCCTGGGGGCAGCTCCCCTTCCTACAGCCTACTACCTCCCACACCGTGGTTCATCCAAACCTCCAAACCCAGAGCAAGACCCTGGTCGATCCTATTCCTGCTGGAATCTCTGCTGGACCCTGAGCTGATCCTCTGGGCAGAGGGGACAGCTTTGGAGGGGTGGTGGAGGCCTGAGGCACCCACACCTGGCAGAAGAGCCAGAGGGTGTGCAAGGAGGGAGATCGTGGGCGTTTCCACCTAGACATCAGGGAAGGCTTCCTGGAGGGGGTGGCCTGGGTGTTGGGCCTCACTGTATGCTGGGGCCAGGGCTGGACCTGGGGTGCCCCAGTCTGGCAGTCTGAGGACTACATGGGGTAGGGTGGAGAGGCGCCAGAGTCTCCTCTGTGGTCTGGAGCACTCTGACTCCAAGCCTGAGCTACATACACACTCAGCAGAGCAAATGCCTTCCAGTTAATGGCTCAGCCTCTGTAGGGGACAAGGAGAGACAGGAGCATCCTGGGTTCTGCCCTGGGTTCTATTTGATTCACCCCAAGCTCACTGCAGCATTCCTTGCAACCATGTGCACCATCATCCAGAAAGAGAGTCCTGATGAAGGCAATTTTCTCTGTTCCCTTCCACGATGGTGATGTTCTAGTGCTTCTTTGTGAGTGCGTGCGTGCGCGTGTGTGTGTGTGTATGTGTGTTTGTGTGTGTGCGCGCACGCGCGTGCATGCGGTACTGGGAATTGAACCCAGGAGCATTCTACCTCTGAGCCCTATTTTTTTATTTTTTATTTTGAAACAGGGTCTCACTAAGTTGCAGAGGGCCTCACTAAGTAGCTGAGGCTGGCTGCAAACCTGCGGTCCTCCTGTCTCAGCCTCCCAAGTACTGGGCTTGCAAGCATGTGCCACTATGCCTGGCTCTAGGGCTTCTTAAGAAACAGAACCCCTCCCACTCCTGCCTTAGCTGGAACAAGGAAGAAGGTTAGGGAATATAGTTTCAGTGTTTGTTTTTTCAATCAACACACATTTACTGAGTGCCTACTCAGTATCAGGTGCTATGCTAGGTGCTGGGGACCTGGAGTGACATCAAACATGTCTTTGTGGGCCTCAGGACGGCATTGCTCTGGTCATAGGGCAGTGAAGTATCCAGGTGTCATGGATAGGACGCTTGTGAGAGGCTGCCGTGTGGTGTGAAATAGCGTGTCCTTCCATGTTGTGAGTGAGAAGTGACAGGGCACCAGGAGCTCCTGGGAAGGGTCTCGAGATAAGGAGGAGAGAGGGCATGGCGGCACCAACAGCCAGCCCCGTGGCCATCTTGGAGCGCCAGGAATCGCGGCTGGAAGCTAAACAGGCCCAGATCATGAAGTGGCACTTCAGCGGTGTCAAGGAGTGTCACCTTTATATCAAGGGCTTTCAGCGGAGAGGGGACTTGGTAAAGTGAGAGTCATGACAAAGCTCTCTCCTCTGTGGGTGGAGCGTGGGAGCCGGGTTCAGAATGACCTCATGTTCCCACCTGGCCCGGGCCCAGCTTGGCTGGAGACCATTTGGCTCCGAGGGGGAGGCCAGACCCCGGGCCTGGGGAGACTTCTGTGCTGTGGAAATCCTGGCTGGCCCTGCTCCCTGACAGGCGGCCCTCCGCCCAGCTAGAATCTGCTGCGCAGCGAGGAACAGGGAGGACTCGGTTCCCCTGACTCGGCGCCACAACGGGCTGGTGAGGGCGGGCAAGGGAGCTGTCAGGCGTCTCCAAGGGGCTGGGGACAATCCCTGCACGGTATCCCAGCCGTGCATGCATATCTGGCCCAGTAAGGGACCCACGTGACAATCGCTCCCATCCTTCTGTCCACGTTTCTTGTGGCTGTTGATTCTGAACAGGAAAAGAGCAGAAAATAGAACTGTTTTTAGGACAGATGCCAGTTGGAGGGATTTTTTTTTTTCTTTTCTTTCTCAGTGGCAGGTGGGAGGGACAAGGAGGGATGTAGCCCTTCACTGGGGCTGCGGAGGTGGGAGCAGAAACCCTCCGGGGTGTGCTCTGTTGAGGCCCAATCTGGGGAGCAGCCCCTTGTATCCACCCGGGGAATCTGGGTGCCCCCAAAGCCAGAGCCCCAGGATCTGCCACCCTTGGAGTCAACCCCAGACAGACCTTTGCTGGGGAGAAGGCCTCACTGTCCCTTACCTCTCCAGGGCAAGGGGAACTACCCTGGGAAGGTGACAGCGCTAACCTTTAGGGGACAGAGGTGAGAGCAAGCCCTGGGTATAGAACTTGAAGCCACTCAGGAGAAGGGCATAGGGGCCAGACACGCTGGCAGGTCGCCTGGCGGCTTGGAGGGATCACGGGGCTGGGAGCAGGGGCCCAGCCTTTGGTTCAGGGCTGAGCTAGTGACAGTTGTCCTCCTGGCTTCAGTTTTCTCCACGGGAAGGAAGATCCTTCAATAAACGTCCTAGGAAAAAGTGTAGCACAGCTCCTCCAGCTTCTGAATAAAACACATGGTGACATTCTCAGGGCTGGGGTGTGGGTGAAACCCGGGGGGGAGGGGAGGGGTGTTCCTTGGCCTGCCGTGTCCTGGACTTGTGACAAATCACATCTTCCCAGAAACTTGCAGAAACAGCCACCATGGGCCTGGCCAGCCTCCGAATTTCTGCGTTTCAATTTCTTCATTTGTAAGATGCGACAGTAGCCGGGCGTGGTGGCGCACACTTGTCATCCCAGTACTTGGGAGGCTGAGACCTGAGGATCCGGGTTCGCGGCCAGCCTCAGCTACTTAGTGAGGCCCTCCGCAACTTCGTGAGACCCAGTTTCAAAATAAAGTATAAAAAATAGGGCCGGGGGTGTAGCGCGGAGGTAGAATGCCCCTGGGTTCAATCCCCAGGTACCGCAAAAAACAAAAAAAAAATTAAAAATAAAAAAGATGCGACAGTAATGCTGGCCCCTGTGACAGAGGCCGGGGAGAAGTAAATGGGAGGATAGAAGGCCGTGTTCACATTGTTCATGGCTGTGTCCCCGGTGCCTAGCTGACCTCCAGTAAATGTTTGTTGAAGAAATCATGCAAGTGACTGGTGCAGAATGAAAGCCAAGCATCAAGCTGCGGTGGTGGCGCACACCTGTATTCCCAGTACTTGAGAGGCTGAGACAGGAGGATCACAGGTTCGAGGACAGCCTCAGCAAGTAGTGAAACTCTCATCAACCTAGTGAGACCCTGTTTCCAAAAAAAATAATAAAAAGGGCTGGATTATTTATTTATTTATTTATTATTTATTTATTTGCGGTACCGGGGATTGAACCCAGGAGCATTCTACCTCCGCGCTACACCCCCGGCCCTATTTTTTATACTTTATTTTGAAACCAGGTCTCACGAAGTTGCAGAAGGCCTCACTAAGTAGAGAGAGAGAGAGAGAGAGAGAGAGAGAGAGAGAGAGAGAGCTGAGGCTGGCCGCAAACCCGGATCCTCCCGTCTCTGCCTCCCAAAGTACTGGGATTACAAGCGTGCACCACCACGCCCAGCTGGATTATTTTTTATATAATAAAAAAACCCCAGTACCACAATAAAACAGAAAGAAAGAAAGAGAGAGAGAGAGAGAGAGAGAGAGAAGGAAAGAAAGAAAGAAAGAAAGAAAGAAAGAAAGAAAGAAAGAAAGAAAAAGAAAGAAAGCAGGCTAAGCAGCAGCTGTCACCATGTCTACCCTCCCGGCTCCGGCTGCAAGTCCCCATCGCTCCCAGCGGCAGTTACTGACCGCCAAGTTCCGCACCCTCGGGGGATCAGTGCCTTGACCCAGCCCTGTCCCTTCCAAGTCATCCTCACCAGAGAGGACATCGCGCTGGAGCCGCCATGCCCGCTTCCCGTGTCTGCTGGAGGCCTCCATTGTTTGCCCGCCAGTCACAGAGTCTCCCCAGAGGAAGCAGGGGTCTTGCGGGGGTCACCTGCCTCTGCCCTGCCCTGCCTGGTATTGTCCTCCTGTCACTGCCGCCAGGCTCCCCTCGACGCCAGCCTGCCGGGCCTCACCGCTCTCCCTGTCCTGCCAGGATGTGAGGCTGTACTCCCCTGGTTCGGGACAGGGGCCCTTTGGTGTCTCTATGCTTCTTGCCCTCCCTCCACACCTCTGAAGCCCGGCGGTGGATTTAGGAATGCGCCGGCCCGTCCTGGCCTCTGGATGGCCTCTGAGACTGGAGTGCAGGCTCAGGTTCCACCACTGGCTCCAAACGGGCGCTTCAGAGGTAGCTCCCGGGCAGCGGGGGCGGCCTGGGTCCGCAGCCTGGGCCTCGCGGCACAAGGGCAGGCAGCAACGAGCTGCAGGTGGGTGATTGAAGCAAGGGACCCTGTCTAGGGCTCTTGACCTTCGGATAGTGCCAGGACAGAGCGGTTCAGGTCCCCTTGCCAAGGCCAAGGCCCATCCTGGCTGTGACTCCACGGAGCCACCTGGGGAGGGCTCTGTCCAGGCCTCCCGGCAGGGCCAGAAACCCGGCTGGAGGAGGCTGTGATGGGAGCACAGCATTTATTGAGTACCTACAGTGTGCAGGGTGCAGCGCCAGCTGTATCTGCCCCTGCTCATGATGGGGGAGCAGCTGGAGCTGCCTGGGCCACAAGGGGAGCACTCAGAGGATGGAGGTCTGACACCAGGTGGGGCTCAGGAAGCCCTAGAGGAGCCGGACTCAGGTGCTGCGTTGGCTCAGAAGTTGAAACCCAGGGAGGGCCTCCAGGAGGAGGGACACATTTGTAAAGGTCAGAGGTCAGGAGGGATGGCCATATTGGGGGTGTGAAGAGCTTTTATGTGGGGGTTCACAGATGAAAAGGACACAAGACTTTCAGTGCACAGACCAAGGCAGTCTCAGGCAAGCTGCGGTGCATGGTTACTGCCCTGGGACAGCTAACTTGGGTTCTGCCCTGGGACAGCTAACTTGGGTTCAGATAGAAACAGGGTTTGAATAGACTGGTAAATCATTTGGAGCCATGATGAGTTATAAAAAAAAAAAAAGATGCCAGGCGTGGTGGCGCACGCTTGTAATCCCAGTACTTGGGAGGCTGAGACAGGAGGATCTGGGTTCACGGCCAGCCTCAGAAACTTGTGAGGCCCTCTGCAACTTAGTGAGACCCTGTTTCAAAATAAAGAATAAAAAGTAGGGTTGGGGGTGTAGCTCAGAGGTAGAATACCCCTGAGTTCAATCCCCAGTACTACAAAAAAAAAAAAAAAGATTTGCAAGGGGAAGAGGAGGAAGCATGTTCTACGAATCAAGCCTACTTTTTCCCTACCTGATGGAAATAATGATCTCCATTTTGCAAATGGGAAAAGCGAGGGTCAGAGAAGGTAAGAGATTTATTCTGGGTCACACAGCAAAGAAGCAGCAGATACGGGTTTCCGAGGTAGGTGTGCGCTTGGTTCCAAAGCTGGTGCTCTGAACCGCTGAGTCACCTGTCTCTGGAAGAGGCTTGAGAAGGGCAGGGCGTGGGGACTGTGGAGGTTGCTCAGGCTCTCTCTGAGGATGAGGCCTCCAGGGCTCTGGGAAGATGGGCCTGCATGGCGACCCTGGGCTTCCCCGTCTATACAGTAGGCAGCCAGCAAGTCCTGTTTATCCCAGGGGCTGGCCAGGGCAGGCCTCAGTGTAGACTGGATGAGAGGACCTGGCCTGGCCCCATGGTGACTCACAGGGGCCTTGAGGGGCCGGCCACTCAGCAGCCATTCCCAGTGGAAAAAGATAGCTTTGTGTGCAGGCCCCAGGGTGGAGGAGCCCTGGGGCACAGGGAGACGCCCCCCTTGCTGAGTAGGTAGCAAGCGTACCCTCTGCTCCAAGGGTCAGCAGAGAAGGCCCCAACCCAGTCCCCCCCAGCCGGTCTAAGCTGCTTGGGGAACATGGCAGCTGCACCTGCCCACGGGAGCCAGGCACAGCAGGGTTAATGGGCTGGCTGAGGAGTCCTGACCTAGAACCAGACACCGGCGGGCAGGGGGAGGCAGGCAGTAAAAGGAAGGCAGCAGGGCAGGTGGAGCCGGGCTAGAGGGCCTGCAGCAGGTGCGGTGGGCAGTGAGCGTGTCGGGTCGGAGGGCACAGCGTCTGGACGGGTGGTTGGAGCCAGATGACAGGAGTCTAGCCCAGGCAGCCAGGTCTTGCATGCCCAATCTGCGGCAAGGCTGAGCCTGCAGATGGTGGCGAGAGGGCTGCTGCCCTGGGGCAGGAAGCTAAGCACACCAATGTGATGTCCTGGGCATGTTGGGAGGTGGCGGAGGGGGCTATGCACAGCTCTGAGCCCTTAGCACACATACCTGGCTTTTAGACCATCCTGTGCTCAACATGTCCTTGTCTGTAGGGCCAGCCTGCTAAGGAAGGCACCCCAAAGTCAGGACTGTGCCTTGAGAGTCTCCTGGAGCAGCCACAGTGTTGGAAACCAGGGATGGGGTTGGTGAGCAGGGGACCTTTGTCTGGGGGGCTCTGCAGGAGAAGCTGTCCTGGGAGCCCCATTGGCCCCAGGAAGAGAAGTACTGGGGCCAAGGGTTTGGGGCTCAACCAGCAGGTTGTAGGTGTCTATGCTGAGGGAACTGTCTTGGCTTTTGCTTAATAAAATAATAATAATAATAATAATAATAATAATGATACCCAAGTAGGACAGTTTCCAGAGAAACAGGCAGGGCAGGACTCTCTACTCTTCTCTACCTTGGTAAGTACGTTTTGCTAAAGATCAAGGATGGGGCTGGGTGTGGTGGTGTACACCTATAATCTCAGTACTTGGGAGGCTGACACAGGAGGTTCCAGGCCAGCCTCAGCAACTTAGTGAGACCCTAAGCAACTTAGTGAGACCCTCTCTCAAAATGAAAAATAAAAAGGGCTGGGGGTGTAGCTTGGAGATAAAATGCTCCTGGGTTCAATCCCCAGAACCACACACGCAAAAGATTGAGGATGGGTGCTCACCCTGGATGCCACATGGCAGGGACTCCCACAGGCCTCTTTGTGCAGGGATGGGGTCTAGAAGGAATGATTCTGACCAGGAGTTCTTTCCTGGGCTTGAGGCTCAGATCGGGGATCCTCTGAGATTCTTAAAAGAGGAGAGAAAGGGAAGGGGCCACTTTGCTTAATGGGTACAGAGTTTTATTGGGAATAATGAAAACATTTTGGTGATGGGTTGCACAACGTTGTGAATACCATTAATACTGCTGAATTGTATACTTAACAATGGTTAAAACAGCAAATTTACACTACATATATATTTTACCACAATAAAGAGAAAGATTTGTCAAGGTCGCCGGGCATGGTGGCGCACACTTGTAATCCTAGTACTTGGGAGGCTGAAACAGGAGGATCGCAGGTTCGAGGTCAACCTCAGCAACTTGGTGAGGCCTGCAGCAACTTAGTGAGACTGTTTTGAACATAAAATAGAGCTAGGCATGTAGCTCGGAGGTAGAACACCCCTGCGTTCAATCCCCAGTCTTTCTCTCTCTCTCTCTCTCCACACACACACACACACACACACACACACACACACACACACACAGACACACGATTGCCAAGGTCATGAGAAATAGGGAAAGACTGAGAAACTGTTCCAGACAGAAAGAGATGTAGGAAACAAGGACAACTAATTGCAACGTGGTAACCAGGATTGGAACCTAGACCGGAAAAGGGGCATTTAATGTCCGTGAAGGAAAAACCAGTGTAATCCGAATGAAGTCTGCCGCTGAGTTAATAGTACTGCTCCAATGTTAATTTTTCCCCTTTGACAAATGTACCATGGTTGTGTAAGATGCTCGCAGCCGTGGAAGTTGGGTGAAGGACATGAGGGAACTCTGTATTCTTTGTAACCTTTGTGTTACTCTAAGACAAAGAGGCGCCTGGCTGGCCAAGGGGAGCTGGGACAGGCTTGGCACCTGCACCCGGGCTCTGCCTGGAAAAGTCAGTGGCCTGGCGTTGGCTCTCAGCTGACAGGAGGACCGGGCCCCCGCTCCTGGGAGACGACTGGTGCTGAAAGGCAGAGAGGCAGGCGAGCGGTGGGGGCTCCCAGTGTGGGGTCGGGTGGGGAGCAGCGCCAGGCGCTGGCAGTGGCTGTCCTGGAGCGCTTGGCTGGTCTTCTGGTGCCCTCCTGGGGACCTCTTCATCTTCTCTGGGTGGGGATGCTCAGGGGTTGGGCGGGCTCAGCAGGCCGACAAGGTCATGGGTCTTGCTGTGGTCCTGCTGGCCACATGCCGAAGACAGGATTGGCAGTCCTGCCCTGGCCATCCGGGTGCCCACCCCAGGCCTCTGCTCAAAGACAGCTATGCGCACACCATTCCCTGACCAGAGATGGCTCCCGGTGCTTAGCAACTCATGTCATCCGTACTGGGTCTTTGACAGCTGCCTGGCTTCTCCCTGGGCGGGCGCTCCATACCCCCAGCTGCCCAGCTATGCCGGTCCCAACGAGCTGGCCTTGCAAGGACCTTCGCTTGTGTGGCTGGCTGGTCCCCTTTCGTTTGTTGGTTTTGGTCATCTCCACAATAGTCATATTTGGTTTTTCAAGGTTCAGATCAAACCCCTCATCCTGCATGGAGTTTTCAGGACAGCTGTCTAGACTCACTGAAGTCCATTTGTTTTCTTTTTCTCTTACACTTTTATCAGTGCATGAGAGTCTCACATCATAATGCAGTTCATAGTGATAGTGACATGCATGCACACAGCACTTGGTGGGCTTTCCTCCAGCTCCCTCCGCACTCCCCCCTTCCCCATTCAGGATATTGAGATTGACACTGGCATTCTCACATACGTACGTAATGTCAATGAAAGTGATTCCTTCATCGATTCTCCCTCTCCCCGCACTTCCCCTAGACCCCCTCCCTGGCTCCATTGGAGTTTCTCCTCCATTATCTGAAGTCCCTCAGCTATCCCGATTACTCCTGAGCTTCAGCATGTGAGAGTGATGAGCGACAAGGTGTTGGTGGGGATCCCAGCCCAGGGCCAGCCACACCCTTAAAGCAGCAGGAGTGTCCTGCCCAAGTGTAGAAGAGGCCACGGAGTCGAGCACCACCTTAGGGCCCCTCGGGGATGGGAAGGAGCCACTGCTGCCCGGGCAGGTGGATCACAGAGTGTGCCTGCTCACTCTGGACCTGCAGGCCAGGGTAGGTCTCTGTGCCTGGGGAGAGACCCTGTGCCAGATTGGGGCTGCAGGGACCCCGTATCACAGAGACCATCCTACTATGGTGGCCCTTCCTGAACATCTTGGTTTCTGTTTCAACCATGGCTCCTCCTGGGGCTTCTCTCTACCAACACCAAGAGACTGAGCACAGGGCCATCCGTGTCTGGGGTGTGCTTTCCCAGCCCAAAGGGGTCACGCAGGAACACTGGCCACAGCTCCAGGCAGAGGCCCCTAGAGTGGTTCAGACAGAGAGGGGGGAAACAGTAAGTGGATATTTAGTGAGCACCTACTGCGTGCCTGGCCCGTGCTAGACACGTGGCACATGGGTCTCCTTGAAGCTCACTACCAACAGCAAGACAAGTTTACGCTCGTCCACCTTACGGGGCAGGAGATTCAGACTGAGAGCAGCTAGGGAACCGTTGGCCTGTAAGTGTCAGGATCAGGGGTCAAGCTCAGACGTCTTTGGGCTCCAGATTCTGTCTCCTTTCCTCTGGGCTAGTGCGGGATGAATGTAACTCATCAGGCTGGGGTCAGTGTCAACTCATCAGGCCGAGGGGCATTCTGAGCTTCCAGGAGCAGCAGGTAACAGGACAGAGGGAAGATTTGGTGGTGTCATTCTCCAGAAAGGGGCAGGGTGTGTGTTTTCGAGGTCAAAGTTCTTATAGACAGGGCAAGGTTGGCCCAGGAGAAGGTAACCCTGTACGTCACACTTGGGTCTGCAGAGGCATGGCCCCTGAGGCACTGGCTAAGCTTCCTCAGAGCTCCCACACTCCAAGATGAGGGTCTCTCTGTCACCATTTTGTCCTTAGAGAGGCCACACACATTGCAGAGGTGCCTGGGGGTGGACACTCCTCTGTCCCTCTCTGCACCTGGCCATCCTTCTGGGCCTTACTCTGATTTGCCCCCTACTTCCACCCCTAGGTAGACTCTTCCTGTGCATGCCCCACCCCCCACTCCCCGGGGGGACCTTCCTCATCCTTAGGCAGCACCCCACTGTGGCCCCAGGAACTGGCCTCCTTGGTTCAGGTCTGGTGGCCACTCTGCCAGCACCCTGAATCCCCAGAGAGCCTGAGAAGTCCCCCCTGTGCCCCAACCCTGAGATGGCACCAGTGAGCTCAGGGCCCAGCACATGTCGGGGCAGGGCTGGGGCCATGCTTCTTGGGAAATCCTGGGTGTAGACAAGCGAGTCATGTGTGGGAAGGCTCGGCTGGAGTACAGGAAGCTGGCAGATGAGCCAGGTCTGTGAAAGGCAAGTCTTACACGCAGCCGGGCCAGTCGGGATCCTCTGTGCGTGGCCTCTGCTCTGAGCTCTCCTCCCCTGGGCCACAGAGGAGGGCGGGCCTAGAACATTCTGTGACTACAAGCTATGGGTGTTGGCTGTGATTGTACAAAAAATGACCTGCGTGTTTCCAGTAAAACACAGGGTGATCTAAAAAGCAGTAACCCCCCACCGACCTTAGAAACACCAGAGAGCTGTGGGCTTGTTCGCCCTTAAAAATGCAGCTCTAGCAGGACACGAAGCATGTCCTCTGGAGGCAACCCCTGGGGTCCCTGGGATTGAGGGAGCAGGCCAGGCACCCCAAGGCTGGGGCTTAGTCCAAGGAATCTATGGCCGTCACCAAGCACTTTAGTGACCTCTAGTCATTCTCCCTGCCACGCAGCTTCCCCTCTTGCCCCAGAGCCCCTGGTTGATAAGCCCTGCTGTGTCACATGGTCCCCTCCCTCAGTAAGTGATTTTACTCCACATTAACCCTACTGAGGTCTCCCTGCATCCTGAACCCCTAATTCCTTGTCTTTGGCCTTAAAGGAGGCATGAGTCAGAGCACCGCCACCGTCACTGGTTCACTCAGCAAGTGTCCAGGGTGAGGGTTGCGGGGACTGAAAGATTCAGTGTTCATCCCCTGGGGAATTCAGGTGGCAAAGTCAGCTGCAAAATAGCCACAGCCGCGAGTGTGGCAAGGGCCTGAAAGGGCACAACGAAGGGCTACATGATCGGAGAGAGGCTTGGCAAGCTCCCTGAGAAAGGGGCACTTGGCTGATACCCCAGGACGGAGATTGTCCTAAGACTGCCACACCTAAGATTGACCTCTTTTTCTTTTATTTGTGGTACTGAGGATTGAATCCAGAAGTATTCTACCTCTGAGCTAGACCCTCAGCCCTATTTTTAAAATTTTATTTATTTATTTATTTATTTACTTACTTATTTATTTATTTATTTATTTATTTATTTATTTATTTTGCAGTACCAGGGATTGAACCCAGGGGCATTCTACCTCCGAGCTTTACCCCTGGCCCTATTTTATTCTTTATTTTGAAACAGGGTCTCACTAAGTTGCAGAGGGCCTCACTAAGTAGTTGAGGCTGGCCGCAAACCCAGATCCTCCAGTCTCAGCCTCCCAAGTACTGGGATTACAAGGGTGAGCCACCACGCCCGGCTTTATTTTTGATTTTGAAACAGGGTCTCATCAAGTTGCTGAGGCTGGCCTCAAACCTACAATCCTATCTCAACCTCCCAAGTACTGAGATGACAGACATGGGCCACTGCGTCCATTTTGGGATTGACATCTTTATTTTGAGTATTGAAAGAGGAAGGGCTGGGGGTGTAGATCAGCAGTAGAGAGCTTGCCTAGCATGCATGAGGCCCTGGGTTCAGCTTTGCAGAGAAGAGAAGAAGAAGGGGAACAAAACAAAACAAACAAACAAAAAAATAGGCGCAGTGGAGCTACTCAGCAGGCTGGGGCTGGAGATTCACAAGTTCAAGGCCAACCTGGACAACTTTAGCAAGATACTGTCTCAAAATAAAAAGAGCTGGGGATGTAGCTCAGTGGTAGAGTGCTTGTTTAGCACACATGAGGCTCTGGGATCAATCCCCAGTACTGCACACACACACACACACACACACACACACACACACACACACACACATACACCTGCAAAAAAAAAAAAAAGAAAAGAAAGGAAGAGATAAAGGAGCCAGGCTGAGTAACATCCCTG
This sequence comes from Glis glis, assembly GCA_004027185.1. Lineage (NCBI taxonomy): Eukaryota > Metazoa > Chordata > Mammalia > Rodentia > Gliridae > Glis > Glis glis. The sequence goes on from PVJS01004383.1 coordinate 20,271, forward strand.
GCAGAAGGAGCAGCACAGAGGTGAAACCGGTGAGCCCTGCTCTGGGTCAAGGAGGACCCGATTTAGCCGGGCATGGTGACGCACGCTTGTAATCCCAGTACTTGGGAGGCGGAGACTGGAGGATCCAGGTTCGCGGCCAGCCTCAGCTACTTAGTGAAGCCCTCCACACTTCGTGAGACCCGGTTTCAAAATAAAGGATAAAATAGGGCCAGGGGTGTAGCGGCCGGGGGTGTAGCTTGGAGGTAGAACACCCCTGGGTTCAGTCCCTGGTACCGCAAAAAAAAAAAAAAGAAGGACCCGATTCCTTAGAAGACAATGACGACTGTGAGGCCATCATGATACATGTGGGTCCCGGCGGCGCTCAAGTCATGCTCACTGAGTCTGGGGACAACAGGCACAGGAATCCAGAGCCCACTTTCCTGGTTTGCAGGGAATGATGACGACATCAGTCGCCCTCTGCAGTGTGGGCCGGGAAGCACGGCTGGCCGTAGGAGGAGATGGGTATGGTGCCCCTCCGCTGGGGCAGACTGCCATATGGTCTGTATATGGCAGCAGAGGTGACTGTCAGCCAGATCCAGGCAGCTGACAGCACAGAAAGGAAGTGGAGGTGGTGACCAGGTCTCTGCCACACCCAGGCTCAGTCCTCCTAGCACTGACTCCAGTCTTCTTCCTGAGGAATGATCCCTCCCCGGGCCTGGCTGAAGGCAGGCCAGAGCCCGCATGCACATCAGAGGAATAGATGACATTCATTTTATGGATGTCTGCTCATGCTTTTCTTCTTAGAGCTATGTGCTCCATCAAGGCCCCCTGTCCCATCCAAAGGAGGCATAAAAGCGCACTTGAGTTAAATACCACATGACCTCCTCGAGTTAGCTGGTGGCCCTACAGGCCTCTGTTCTGACACGCCCAGTTGCGGGTGAACAGCTCAGTGGATGGACGCTGAAAGCCAAGAGCAGAACCGAGGTCAGAGAATTCTGGCAGGAAAAATCTGATTTTCCCCAGTGCCGTGGCCAGGGCCTGGCTCTGGCATACGTAGTTCGGGAGTTTGCAAAGGGAATTTTGCTATCACTCCGTGGGAGGGCTGGGGCTCTACAGAGACTGGCAACTTTGACTCCCTGCTATGAGTAGGGAAACTGAGTCCTAGGGAGGGACCACGCTTGCTGAGTTTGCCCAGGGAGTTGCTGATGGCACTGTCTCCCACACAGCACATACTAAGGCTGCCAGAGTTTGAGGCGGTGGGATGTGGAGCATGTGGGCACCCAGCTGAGGAGACAGGACCTGAGGTGGCAGGGGAGGGGAGCAGGGTCCGGGAGCCTGAGACCCCAGCAAAGAGGTGCTTAGGAGGCCTCTGAGCCGTGGTAGAGGAGGTGGCGGGGTGGGAGGAAGGTGAGTGTAGCTGTAAACAGGCAACAGAGGGGCCCTGTGATAGAATGTTCTGTTTCTTGCCTGTATCAGTGTCATTCTCTCCATATCCTAGTTGAGACACTGGATTACAGCTTCACACGCTGCTCTTGCTGGGAAAACAATGTGAATTGCAAGATACAAAGTATAAGAGCAAAAAATTTTAGCCAGATGAAGTGGCATACACGTGTAATCACAGCTGCTCGGGAGGCTGAGGAAGGAGGATGGAAAGTTCAAGGCCAACCTGGGTCACTTAGCGAAACACTGTCTCTAAATAAAGTAAAGAGGGCTGGCCACCAGGTGCAGGGCTGCACACCTGTAATCCCAGTACTTCGGAGGCTGAGACAGGGAGATTGCAGGTTCAAGGTCAGCCCCAGCAACTTAGCAAGACCCTCAGCAACTTAGCCAGACCCTGTTTCAAAATAAAAATAAAAGCCAGGAGTGGTAGCATATGCTTATAATCCTAGTACTTGGGAGGCTGAGACAGGAGGATCGCAGGTTCAAGGACAGCCTCAGCAATGTAGTGAGGCTCTCAGCAACCTAGTAAGACCCTGTTTCCAAATAAGAAATAAAAAAAAATTGGTCTGGGGGTAGCTTGGAGGTAGAATGCCTCTGGGTTCAATTCCAAGTACCACAAAAAGTAAAAATAAAAAGGGTTGGAAGTGTAGTTCAGAGGTAGACTGCCCCTGGGTTTAATCCCCAGTACAAAAAAAAAAAAAAATAGAGGGCAGGGATGTGGCTCACTGTTAGAGCACTTGCCTAGCATATGCAAGGCCCTGGGTTCAACACCCAGTACTGAAAAAAAAAAAATTAAGAGGGAAGACTTTTGAGCTGGGGTCTGAGAAGTAGAGGGGCCAGCCAGGAGCTGGACAGTTGAGCTGAGTGGAAACAACCTCGCCCAGTACACCCAGCAGCCACACACGCACCTGGGGAGAGGGGGCCATGCACTTGAAGCCAGGAGAGGGCTGTGAGCACAGTGACTTCTGGGCCCAGCAGAAGTGAGCATCCATCAGCAAGGACCAGCTGAGGGGGAGGCAGAGAGAGGGATACTATAGGAGGAAGGGGGAGGAAGCCCCTGAAGCTCTCAGTGGCTGGTGAGCGGGGTGACAAGGGGCCACTGGAGGGGATGGGGTGACGTGTAGGAAAAACACTGTCATGATAATCAGAATGGGAGCGTACGGTCGTGCTGGCCAATGGGCCCTGGGACATCTCAGAGCCAACAATTAGTTACACTTCCATAGGAAGGGTTTAGATGAGAGGCCAGTGGGCTTAGTTGCAGAAAATGTATCTGAGGCCCATGCCAGGCATTTAATGCAGGTTCGAGCTGGGCCTGAGCCTGGCCAGGGGCAGGCCTCTTTTCTGGCTGTCTTGATTTCAACCCCACCGAGTGCCCCCAGTGTAGCCGGTGCCTGAGGAGATACCTGGAGACTCAGTCCCTGCACCTGCACTGACATCCTTTCCCAGGCCCTGGGCAGGTGGCTGGTGACACAGAGACAGAAAGACAACTTTGGCAGTGGATGAGACCAAGTCGGGCCATGGACTTACAGGGAGTATGAGTTCCGTGTGATAACACGAGGTCTATGATTTGCACACACTTATTTATAAGGGTCCTAGACAACCCAATAGCTCCTCTCCAACCCAGCTATGCCAAGTGTCCTTGTTTCCTGAGATGCCCTTCCACGTGGCTGGACCTCAGTCCTGGTCCTTGCCAGCCCCACAGTGTGTCTCACACTCTAGACTCAGAGCATCTCCCTGTGTAGGCACAGACAGGAGTCAGACCCGGTCCAGGGGGGCCAGGTGGGCAGGCCTCCCGGATAGCATCTTTACCTCTGGATCTGACAGGGACACAGCCACATTCAAGCCTCAGCAGGGAAGGCCAGCATAGAGGACCGTTCTCTGAAGGTGTCTGCCTCTGACTCCTCAGCCCGTTGATAGGGCAGGGAGATGGATAGAGTCGATGGTCCTTTTACCCAAAGCCTGCTCAACACACTGAAGCCGGGTCTACAAAATCATCGGCAGCCCTGCTGAGGCCTGTGACAGGCTGGATACCCAGGCAGGGGTGGGGGAAGGGCAGGTAGGAGATGGAGGTGGAGAGACTGGCAGCCCGCCCCTCGTAGCTGCAGGCCAAGCTGGTGAAATAAGACCTCATCTCATGCAGCCGGAGATGATTAGACACTAGATTGGAGACCCAGGCCCTTCTATTGCAGGCTGCTGGGAATGCCAACATGGAGAAGGTCTTCTAGAAGGGACAGAATATTTAACCCAACCTTCTCAGAATTGGGGGACTTGGATGCAACAGGGAAAGTTACTGCGGAGGAAGGAAGGGCGACTGAGGCCAAGAGAGTCCCATTTAACCACATCGACTGAGCATCTCCCAGGGCGTCATTGTCTCCAGTTCACATGTAATGGAAGCAAGGCCAGGTTGGATAATGACCAGCCGGGGATCAGACAGCATCCAAAAGATGCTAGCGTTTCAGCTGGTACTACCCCCAGGCCAGAGGAGAAAGTTCCCAGGAGAAGGCATGGAAACTGGCAAGAGAGGAAGGCCGGGGCTGACTGGGAGACCTCGGGAGTCAACCAGGGAGGCCCACAGGGGTGGTGCCTAGATACCCACTGTTCTCATGTCACAGGAACAGCCTGCTCCTCCAGGGGCTCTCCCTTTTGCTATGACCTTTAGCTTTGCTTCTGGGAGGGCTCGAGGGAGCAGCTGGTCCTGGGGCATGAGCACAGCCCTGGGGTTTTACTCGGCTCCAACACGTCTTAGCTGGGTGGCCTTGGGAAGGTCCCTTAAACTCTCCGGTCCTCAGTTTCTTCACTGTAGCAAGATCTAATAATACATGGCCAGTTGCTGCAAGGATTAGCAGTATACTGTATGCAAAGTGCAGGACATATGATCATGCACAGTAATGAGGAGCTATTAATATTGTGGTAGCTGCCGGCTATAGCCACCTCCTCCCCAGTGGTCCAGGCTTCCATGAGCCCATCGCCTCCAACGGAGTTGCACCCACCTTTGCTAACACTGCAGGCTGGAGGCAAATGGCCCAAGGATTCAGGACAGACATCTAAAGTGCAGGAGATGCCTTAGACATGAGCAAATCGAGCTGCTTCCCTGGTCCTGCATCCTACACATTTCACATTGCATCCAAGAGGAGCTGACGCTGTAGCAGCTGGTCCTGCAGCATTGCCTCTCACAGGAGCAATTAGCTGTGTCATGCATCCATTTGTAATGAAATAGAAACGTTTTGATTTCTCCGGGAAGCCGGATTTTCTCCCAAATCCTTGCTTTTTTCATCCTCGGACATGAAACAGCCCATTCTAATCTCATACCAAGGGGCAGCGGTTATAAGGAGCCCATGAAATCTGATCAACCACTCGGCTCCCGGGCAGGCAGCTTTGATCGCTGGGAGGCAGCAAGTCGTCCTCAGCCTGGTGCTAATAGCTCCATGCATTATTGAAGAGCTGTGTTTTCGGGGGCAGACACACCAGGGAGACATCCGGACTGCAGGCTGAGTGGCAGCTGCTCCCTTGTTCCTTACTGTGGATTTTTGGGATCTTCCAGGGCCACAAAAAGAGGCACTTGACAGAGACTCCCTCCCCCCTCCCCCCATTTAGCTCCTGCACCCTATTGGAGAGCAGTTGATGTGGTACAAGAAAATAAGGTGAAACCGCACTTTCCAATTGTTTTCATTGTCCTTCCTCTGATGCAAATGTCTGAAGAATGAACAGCTGCCCAGGAACATCCTCAGGATGGGGTACACATTCCAGAAGGATGCTCACCTGAGGCCTTAGCCGGCTGCGGTCAGGGCTGGAACTTGACGTTGTGTTCTTTTCTTTTCTTTTTTTTTTTTTTTTGCGGTACTGGGGATTGAACCCAGGGGTGTTCTACCTCCGCACTATACCCCTGGCCCTATTTTTTTATACTTTATTTTGAAACCGGGTCTCACGAAGTTGCGGAGGGCCTCACTAGGTAGAGAGAGAGAGAGAGAGAGAGAGAGAGAGAGAGACAGGGAGAGATAGAGAGAGAGACAGGGAGAGAGAGCTGAGGCTGGCCGCGAACCCCCATCCTCTGGTCTCCGCCTCCCAAAGTACTGGGATTACAAGCGTGTGCCACCACGCTCGGCCTTGACGTTGTTTTCTTAACCCTCTGAGTAGGATTCTGATACCCAGGCTTTGGGACCATGAGGGGCAAATCAGGGGCTGGGACTTAATTATCCCTGAGAATTTGCTGGAATGGGAAAAGGAGGTGGGCAGGCTTGCTTTGCCCAATCTCACTTACTGTTTGAACGGCATGAACTCAACAGACCCTTTTCTTCCATTCAAACATTGGTATTTGCTGGGCATGGTGGCACATGCTTGTCATCCCAGTACTTGGGAAGCTGAGACAGGAGGATCACAGGTTTGTAGCCAGCCTCAGCTACTTAGTGAGGCCCTCTGCAACTTAGTGAGACCCTGTTTCAAAATAAAGAATAAAAATAGGGCTGGGGATGTAGCTTGGAGGTAGAATGCCCCTGGGTTCCATCCCAATTAACACACACACACACACACACACACACACACACACACACACACAGAGTCGTAAAGAGAAGAATTTGGAGCCAGGTGTGGTGGTGCATGCTTGTAATCCCAGTACTTGGGAGGCTGAGACAGGAGGATCGCAGGTTTGCAGCCAGCCTCAGTTACTTAGTGAGGCCCTCCACAACTTAGTGAGACCCTGTTTCAAAATAAAGAATAAAAATAGGGCTGGGGGTGCAACTTGGAGGTACAATGCCTCTGGGTTCAATCCACAGTACCGCAAAAAAAAAAAATGATATTTGAATATCTACAGTGTACCGAGCTCCGAGGCACCGGAGGTCTGACAGTGAGTGAGGACAGATGGGGCTCCCAGCTGTCAGATGGTCCCCGCTGATCCCTGTCTCCTTGCCTCCATGTGCCCTCCCACACTGAAGAGGGCCAACCTGTGTAATGAATAGAATATTCCAGAATGACGGAGTAGAATGTCTGCAGCGAGCTCACTAGTCGTCGTGGCCTCCACCATGCTGTCTTGCTGTGAGGATTCCCAGTGGTCCTGTGAGGGGCCCACACGCCACCTTGGAAGTGGCTCTTCTAGCTCCAGCCAAGTCTTTGGATGACAGCAACCCGGGCTGACATGTTCACTGCAAACGCCTAAGAGATCCTGACCCAGAATTACCCAGCCGAGCTGCCCACATCCCTGACCATCGCACGCTGTGAAATAACAAATGCTTGCTTTAAGCTATTACGTTTTGGGGTGATTTGTTACATAACAATACATAGCGAATGCACTGGCCTTCCACGAATATCACAGTCTGGTGGAGAGCTTGATATTGATCAACGAGTCGCACCAGTAGTTATGACATGGAAACTATGAATGTTGCTATAAATGCCTCTATTAGGAGGAACTGACCTCCTCAGAGCAGCCAGGGAAGGCTTCCTGGAGGAAGTGATGTCAGGCTAGAGGGCAGGCATGTCTAAAGCAGGTAAGAGTATTCAGGTGGAGGAGCAGCTGTGAGACAGGGCCTTAGGCAGGGAGGGGACGGAGGCACAGGAGGCTGGCCAGGAGGTCACGGGCTGGAGACCAGCGAGGCGGAGGCCCCCAGGTGGGACTAGAACATAAGGATTTACTATTTAGCCTAAGTGGGAGCCGCAGAAGAGTTTGAAACACATGGGTGGCATGTTCAGATCTGTACTTTCGAAGCTTCCCTTGGTGTCTGTGGAGCAAGGTTTGGAGCTGTGAGGGCCCATGGGGTGGTGGCAGGAGCCCAGCAGAAGGCTGAGGTATCTGGAACCAGGTGGTATTAATGGGTATGGAAAGAGAGGGACCGATTGAGAGATGTTTAAGAGGTCAGATTGATGGTACTTGGTGATGATGGTACTTGATGATGAGGATGGTACTTGGCGATTGGTGGATGGTACTTGATGGTACTGAGGTGGATGAAGGGGAGGGAGGTGTCTTGGATGAGTTTTATGTCATATGACTATGGATAGTCTGAGGGTTCAGTCTGTCTTAGAGACCCCAGAGAAATACACTTAATGGGCAGGGGTGAGCCTGACATGTCGAGGTAGTGCCCAGCCCCTCCTCTGGGCAAGGCCTTGTCCCACCACAACTGCTTTGGACTGAATTGCATCCCCCACACCCCCGCAAATTCCTGTGTTGAAGCCCTAACCCCCAATGTGCTGTACTTGGAGGGGGGTCTTTGGGAATTGATTAGGGTTAGATGAACTCATGAGGGAAAAACCTTGACACAAGGCAAAAACTATTTTCATAACAATACTAAGACATTATTTGCCTTTTTTACTCCCATTCTTTCATATGATAAGATGGAGTGTTCTAGAAGCCATGTGGCGTGTGATACTGCAGCAGATTGAAGGCAGAAGCGGATGTGAGGCTCCAGCTGTCTCCTATTAAGCCAGACATTAAAGGGATTTGCAAAACTGTAAACAATACTACCCTTCGCGCTAATTACTTTTGTTTGGGAAAATATAGGGTTTTTTTAAAAATAAAAATTATATTACTCATTAACATACAATGGGTTTATTATTGCTGTTTTAAATAAATTAGTGAAGCTGGACATGGTAGCACATGCCTGTAATCCCAGTACTTGGGAGACTGAGATAGGAGGATGGCAGGTTTGAGGCCAGTCTCAGCAAATTAGTGAGACCCTTAGCAACCTAGTGAGACCTTGTTTCAAAATAAAAGCTAGGCATGGTGGGACATGCCTGTTTTCCCAGTACTTGGGAGGCTGAAACAGGAGGATCACAGGTTCAAGGACAGCTTCACAATTCAGGGAGACTCTCAGCAACCTAGCAAGACCCTGTTTCAAAACAAAATATAAAAAGGGCTAGGGGTATAGTTTGGAGGTAGAATTCCTCTGGGTTTAATTCCCAGTACCACAAAAATAATATAAAAACAAAAAGGGCTGGGGGTATAGCTCAGAGGTAGAATGCCCCTGGGTTCAATCCTCAGTACCAATTAATTAATAATTTGATACCAGGTGTGGTGGCACATACCTGTAATCCCAGTACTTGGGAGGCTGAGACAGGAGGATCACAGGTTTGAGGCCAATCTCAGCAAGTTAGCAAGGCCCTGCAAAACTTAGTGAGACTCTGTTTCAAAATAAAAAATGAAATAGGGCTGGGGGTATAGCTCAGTGGTAGAATGCCCCTGGGTTCAATCCCCCCCACACACACACCAAAAAAAAAAAAAAGAATTAAAATGTCCTCAGTTTTAATTTCTAATATGGTAAATACTAATAGATGGAGCTCACTTAAACAAAAGATCTTCTGGGTCTTAATTTTTAAGAGTATAAAAACTGGGGTCTAGACACCAAAGAATTTGAGAACTGCTGATATAGAACACGGCGGCCCCTTAACTCCCTGGGGGCTCTTCAGTCCCCTCTTCCATCATTAACCATACGTCAGGGGGAGGTCAGCTGGGTAACAAACAGGTACTTTAGGCATGAATGGCTCAGGTAGTCAGGAAGAGCTTACTTCACATCTCTGTCTATAGTGTTCACGAAACCTTTAGCTTGGGCAGTAACACGGACAGAAGCATCACTTTTGTTTACAGGCAGAAAAATGTGCCATTTAAGACCAATGTCAGGAGACCTCACACCCCATACACACATAGTGGGCCCAAGAGGAGCCCAGTTCTAAATGCTGGCTTGTCCGCTCTCGCTTGGGTAATATCTGGTCACCCTCTGATTCTTTATACTCTCCTGTTAGGATGTAATGAGAGCTAGGCATGGTGACGCATGCCTATAATCCCAGTACTTGGGAGGCCGAGACAGAAGGATCGCAGGTTTGCGGCCAGCCTCAGCTACTTAGTGAGGCCCTCTGCAACTTAGTGAGACCCTGTTCCAAAAATAAAAAATAAAATAGGACTGAGGGTATAGCTCAGAGGTAGAAGGTCCCTGGGTTCAATCCCCAGTGTAACACACACACACACACACACACACACACACACGAATATAGACAATGATCTTTCCCAAAACACTAGAAAAATAGTTAAATCCTATCTCTCTCTGATTAAAAATCTCTCCGTGGTTCCCAATCAACTGGAGGTATTGTCTCAAATTATCATTAAGTCATGCCAAATCCCTCTGAGTCTGGGCCTCTTAGCATCGCCACCTCTGACCAGCCTCCCCAGCTGCTGGAAGGTTCCTGGGGTCCTAGGGACTCTCTCACTGTGGGACTTTGTAAATGTGCACCTTGCTCCCCAGCAGTGCCTGAAAGACCCTCTTCCTTCCTTTGTCCCTCTGCTCCTGCAGGACTCAGCTTAGAGTCCTCTCTTCTGGGCGTCCCTGTTCACCCTTCTGCCAAGGCCACTAGAAGATACGCTGGCTGCCATGCTCAGGGCTGTATCATCACGTCAGCACTGGGGCTGAGATGGTGTCTGTGCAAATCAGGCTGCATTGGTTGTTGACCAGCAGCGTCCATTCTGATTGGTCAGTTTCTTGTTTTAATTGCTTATTGTTACATATACTTAAAATCTCCCTTTCCAAAGGCTTTGGAAGAACACCCTCCATTATTTGCTGAATGAATCATGAGCAAAGCACTCTGGGCTTCAGAGTCACAAACTGAGCTGCTTTCAGAACCCCCATCTCAGGACTGGTGGTTAAAGCCTCCCCTCCCCCCACGCTGGGGATCCAACCCAGGGCCTCACACATGCCAGACACGTCCTCTACCACTGAGCTGCACCTCTGAGTCCTTCTTCACCCCTGGCCTTGCATTGAGAACAGCCTGCACAGCTCTGAGCTCTGAGCACCTCAACCAATTAGCAGCTTTCTCAGAACCATACCATAGCAAATAATCAGGGCCTAGACTCCTTCGATTGACAATCTCTTTTCAGCCAGCTGGCTCTTCATACACCTGCACCATGAGAATGCGCCAGAAACGCACCTGCCCTACAGGGAAATACATCCTGCAGTAGGTGGGTCTGTCAGACATCCTTGGTCCAGCAGGTGCGTTAACTAAGGCCTCAGTCTTTGCAGTTGCAAGGTCCCAACTCACATTACACAGTAATCTCCTAAATGAACAAATTGTAGAGTGCTCCAGTGACTTGAAACAATTATGCATCCGAGTCAATATCCCTCTATAAGTTGCTAGGAAGAATTGCATTCTCAATCCATTCCAATCATTGCCTCCAGGGGGAACACTCAATAAAACCCCAGCGGCTCTGGATCGAGACCCATTTTCTCATTTTCCATTAAGCCTATTCTCTAGGGTCAGCTTGACTCAGGGGAGAGTAAAAAACTCTTAATTTGGGGGTGGGCGGGGCATCTATAGAATAAAGAGACACGAGCCGGGCATGGTAATTACAAGTCCCGGCACGGACTTATCATCGCAGTACTTAGGAGGCTGAGACAGGAGGATCGCAGGTTCGCGGCCAGCCTCAGCAACTTAGTGAGGCCATCAGCAACTTAGTGAGACCCTGTTTCAAAATAAAAAATAAAATAGGGCTAGGGGTGTAGCTCAGAGGTAGAATGTCCCTGGGTTCAATTCCCAGTAACACACACACACACACACACACACACACTAAAGAGGAGTGGCCCACACAGACCACACCCACCCCCTCCAGGAATCGTGCATCCTAGGCAGGACAGTGCGTGGGCTGGGTGCCACTGGTTGAATGAACACTTTCTCAGTGTGGCAAGAGGCCTCGCAAACACATGTCCAGGAGTTAAATAAACACAGACGTTAAACTGATAACGGTTTGAGATAGAGTAGAAGAAATAAAAAAATATAGGTAGAGAAGAGACATAAGGGAAGGACAAGGACATGTAATTTTATAGTCCCGCATACTTTTCCAGGCCAATCACTCTTCAAGCCAGTCTCTCTCCGAGGCCGGTTACTCCAAAAGTTCTGAGAAATCTGCAAATCTATGTTGTACACTGTTAATTAGCCCACCAATGCATAGTTTAAGCAAGGAGAGATACGGAAATTTGAGAAACCTCTAATTCCGGGGACTTCCCAGTGTTATCTACTGATCAGATAATGGAGACTTTGTCAGTCTAACAATACTGAGAATGACCAGACCACCATAAAACATCTGAGATCACCAGACTGATGTCATCCTCACATAGCTTCCCATACCCACTCCTTACCACAGCTCCTTTAAAAGAGAAGCCAGGAACCCCCCAAGTGCATCTCTCACTCGCAAGATGGCCCACATTCTCCCTTGAATATGTTTCCCTAAATAAATCTCTGCGCCTCTACTGGCATGTGCTAAAATCCTTCTCGGTCACACATGCCAGGACTACACTGGTCCTGAGTGGAGTGTCCCCCTCTCTCTGGGAACTCCTCCGGGCCTTTTTTGGGAGATACCGCTTCTCCTGTGACAGGTTGAGATCAAAACGACTTAAACTGATACCAAATGCTGCTGCTTGATTACCAGTGGGGGGTGAATGGCAGACACATTTTAGCCATGCTTTTTCATTGATTTGACTGTTTACTCAATACCCACTAATGTGCAAGGCTCTGTGTGGGTGTAGGCTCCAGTGTATAAAACACACACACACACACACACACACACACACACACACACACACACACCAGTTTTGTTTGGAAACATCAGAAAATGCAGATTCACAAGAATTATTACAGAAGTAAAAAGTCTCTGAGGAGGAACGAGTTTAATTCTGTCCATCTCTCCATGGGCTGCAGAGCTATGCTTTCTATACATGATTTCTCTCAGCTCTAAGTTCTTGGTCCGGGAGTGAAAGGGGAGCCGGTGTCAGGCCTCTGGAGATGATTCAGGGACAGGTTTCTGGGCTTCCCCTCTGGCTGCTCCCTGCCACCACCGCCCTGGCTGCAGTCACACTGCCATGCTGTTGGCCAGTCTTGGGATAGCGGGCATGTCCTATGGGCAGCTGAGACCTGACCTGGGAGCCGTTGGCCACAGCTCCATTGAAAGAAGACTTTCCTCTTGGCCAGCTCCTCCCGCAGCTGTCTAGAAAAAAAAAAAAAAAGCCAAAGAAAGCAGAGCCCAGGTGATGGATGGGGCTGTGTGTGTCTTTCTCTTACGCCTGTGGATTTTTCAATCGGAAAGAAGAGGCTTATCTCTTGGTTTTAATTGATTTTAATGCGGCTCAGCCAGGCTAGATCAAATCTCAGCTCCTGCGGGGCCTGCCATGAATGGTGTGAGGAGCTGCCTGAATGCTAATAAGAGGGGCTGGGAGAGGAGGAGGCAAGACGGTCTGCATGGGAGACCGTCCGCCCTTGGGCTGGCTTGCTGGGATGGACCCATCTCCAGCTTTCAGGGGGTGATGTGGATATGGAAATAGGGGTAGGCTAACCTCTAGCCCAGGCTTGATACAGAGGGGCCTAACTGTGTAGTTGTAATTACAGCTTGGAGGGCTTCCATCTATTGCAATATTTGGACTTTTATTAGTCAACTTCACATTATTGTAACACAATACATGAGGCAATTAACTTATAAAGTAAAAATGCTTGTTTTGGCTCATAGCTCTGGAGGTTTTCATCCAAGATGGGGCAGCAACATTCTTTGGGTCTCTGGCAGGGGTGGCACATCATGGTGGGAGTGTATGGTGGAGCAAACCGCTTCATCATGAGCCAGGAAGCAGAAACAGACAAGACTAGCATCCCATGGTCGGTCCCCTCCACTGACCGAAGGACCTCCCATAGGCCCCACCTCTCAAAGTGTTCCACCGCCTCCCAATAGTGCCACCCTGGGGACCGAGCCTTTAACATGTGGGGCTTTGGGAGGCCCTCATCCAGACCACAGCAGGACTCTAGCCAGCCACCTTTCAAACACCCTCTTCCTGCCTTCCCCTTTTACCCGTGCTTCAGGGTCCCTGGAAAGCCATCTGTGGCTTTGTGGGTGTCTCTGTGACATTTCAGCAACTTTTGGCAGCCACAGTGCTTTTCACATGCCCTGTCTCATCTCTCATCACCACCTCTCTGCCCCTAACCTTGCTGGGCTCTTTTTGTGCTGAACTTGGACCAATGGCTAAACTCCTGTGGTCCTCAGCCCTCTCCTCTCAGATGGGGTTAATGGCATCGGCCACAGGCATTATTTGGAAGGGTCAGAAAAAATAAAAAGGTGAAGCAGCCAGCACTGTGCTTGTAGCAGTGAACACTTGGGTGCTCCCAACCTCCTCCACAAGTCTACAGGATAAGAGATGGGAGGAAATCAGTAGAAACAGGGCCCAGCATGTTATCCATCAGGGGTGGGCGCCACCGGCTCCTGTTCTTTTTTTTTTTTTTTTTTGTGGTACTGAGGATTGAACCTAGGGGCATTCTACCTCCAAGCTACACCCCCAGCCCTATTTTTTATTCTTTATTTTGAAACAGGGTCTCACTAAGTTGCGGAGGGCCTCACTAAGTAGATGAGGCTGGCTGCGACCCAGATCCTCCTGTCTCAGCCTCCCAAGTACTGGGATTACAAGTGTGTGCCACCACGCCTGGCTTCGGCTCCTGTTCTAACTCCATGATGAATTTATAAATGCCCTATCCCAGATGTCCCTTGGCTGGAAAGGGACATCAGGTACCGCAGAGGATGATTTTCAAGCTTATCTCCTAGAGAAGAAATACCCAGAATGGTTTTATGAAGGCCAGAGCCAGGCCTTACATCGTGTGACTCAGTTGGTCCAGGAGGGGCCGGGTATTGATGGGGATTAGAATGTTGTAGAAGTTGGTAAGTTTAGGATGGGATGGGGAGGAAGGTTTTATCCCACAAAGCAGAGCTCCCTTATGAGTCCTAGCTATTCTATCTCTGATGGTCCTCTATGGGCTACTTTCTGTGATCACCACGGTTGTCCTAATTAAAATTCAGTGCTCCTAAACTCATCCTGTGGTTCCCATGATCCCAGCTGGCAGATGGGTGGCCAGTGTAGGGGGGGGCACCTGCCTCTCCATATTTCTTTGCCTCTGTCTCCTTCCCATTTTTCTTTTCTTTTTTTTTTTTTTGCAGTACTGGGGATTGAACCCAGGGGCATTCTACCTCTGAGCTACACTCCCAACCCTATTTTTTTATTCTTTAATTTTGAAACAGGGTCTTGCTAAATTGTGGAGGACCTCACTAAGTAGCTGAGGCTGGCCACGAACCCGGATCCTCCAGTCTCAGCCTCCCAAGTACTGGGATTACAAGCCTGCGCCACCATGCCCAGCACCTTCCCATTTTTCAATGAGTAGAGCTGGCTCAGCCCCACACTAAATGCATGCTCATTATTTTCTTGTATAGACTCAAACCATTCAAGGGCTGGTTTCCCAATGTGTACAAATTCTGAAACATCCCTTTCCCCAAATGCCACAACCTCTAATCCTCACATACACAAACAAATGTGGTCAAATCCAGATTCACCAAAACACACATAACTATAAACATATTGAAAGCTGGGAATGGCCTGAGAACTTCCCGTGTGTGCAAGTTAACGAATTAGCCTGCCTCGTTTTTGAGGATGCTGGTAGAGCCCATGAGATTCCTGGGTCAGAGATGAAGGGCAGTGTAGTGTTCACATCAGTAGCAGTAGCCAGGGTATGAGCATTTTAGTGCCAGGTCCCCGAGCAATGATTCCCACAGGGTGATGTTAAGAGGACTAAATGATACCTCAGTGACATTATAGGAGGGAAACTTGCAGCTTAGGACACCCGAGTCTGTAATAACAGGTCTCAGAGAGACACCAATGGCATCTATCACGACTTCATTATATAACACCTTAAAAAGAGTCCAGAACAGAGGTCAGTGAGTGCCTCGGCTTGCAAGATGTGTAGAAATCCAAGCTATCCATGGAGAATGATCTGTTGACATTTAGGTTCACAGTCATGTATCCCAACAGTCTGACACACACTCCCCATGCCCACTCATGCAGCTTACGACACACCTCAGCCTGCACAGGAATACACACGTTGGCATACACGTGTCACTGTCCTATTATAAATAGGCACAATGTTTAGGAAGTGCTTGGACAGGGACTGGGCTGGTGCCTTGTCCTCTCTGTCTGAATTGATTGTGTGTGGCTTGAGTCTCTACCTCCACCCATGCTCCATATTTCCCTTACAGTGACCTTTTGAGTACAGAAATCCATTCCTTCTCTCTCCTACCTACAAGCCACTTCTTTGGGAAAAAAGCTCCAACTTTCTGGCCTGGCCTTGGCCCCACTGTGGTCTCTTCCCCCTTCTCCCCGCCCAGCACCCCTTCATTCAGGTGTTGGGAAGCCTTGCGAGGTGCTTTCTGGTGAGTCCACGTACTCTTTCCTCACACGCATCCTCTGTCTCCGCCTCACGTGTGCCAGGTACCGAGCACCGGCCTGTGGAGCTAACTGTCCTCTACTCCTGTTCCCTGTGCTGCTCTTCATTACACAGTCCACTGTTTCTCTGAGCTGGGATAGATATGATAGTCATCCAAGGTTTCCTGGCCTTTCTCCCCATCCTCGGCTGGGAGCTGCTAGAGAACAAGCCTTTGTTTGACTTGTTTTGTATCTCTGCTGGGGCCAGGGCAGGGGGCCAAGGCTTAAGATGAGAGATGGCTGCTGCTAGACCAGTTACAGGGCTGTAGGCAGAACCAACTGCCGACTCGTGGGGTCCAGTGCAAAATGAAAACATGGGCTGCCTTGTTCAGAAATGAAGAATTACAAGACAGTGACAGCAGTGTGTGAAACAGCATGTGGCCCTTCTAACTGGGATGCCTAGGTGACTGCAAAGGCCGCATACCCATGAAGCCAGCCCTGACTGCAGGAGAAGCCACATGGACTAGTGGTGACATCAGGTACCTTCACGTCCCATCCCCATGGACCATGTAAAGACAAATCCCCCCCCCCCCAGCAACCAGCCCAGAGGAGCCTTCAGGAAGCCATGGATTTACATATGGTAACCATCCTCTCCCCCTCCCTCCATTCCTCCCTCCCATTTCTGAGTGGAAGCATTGCCTAGCATTGACATTATCTAGTTCTTTTCCTTTTATCCAGCTATGGAAATTCCTTGGGCACCTGCTGAGAGCACTGGTCTTAGGATCATGCAACATGTTCCCTGCTTCTTTTTTTTTTTTTTTTGCGGTACCGGGGATCCGAGCTACACCCCCGGCCCTATTTTTTAATCCTTTATTTTGAAACCGGGTCTCACAAAGTTATGGAGGGCCTCACTAAGTAGCTGAGGCTGGCTGTGAACCTGGATCCTCCGGTCTCAGCCTCCCAAGTACTGGGATTACAAGCGCGCCACCACACCCGGCTTTGTTCCCTGCTTCTGAGGAACTTTCACACACACACACTCCCCACACACAGGGGAGGAATGGAGCCCCAATTCTCTCCTCTTGCCACCCATACCTGCATACACACCTGACTACCATCCAGACCTTGCCCCTCGGCCTTCCCCCTCCTCAATTCTTCCCAGTTAAGGCTTTAGGATATATCATGACTATGTGCTAATGCTTAAAGTACTGTGGGCAGATGCACAATAAAGATGCAAAGAGAGAGAGAAAAAGAGTGGTATTAGGTCCAAAGCCAGTCTTTTGATTGTACCCAGTCCCACTACCCAGAGGAAACCAATTTAATTACTTCTATTTACAGTTCTGGTAGTTAGTACCAAATTTCTAAAAGTGCTTAGACAAGCCAGGTGTGGTGGATCGTAGGTTCACAGCCAACCTCTGTAACTTAGGTCCTCAGCAAGTTAAGTGGGATCCTGTTTCAAAATTAAATAGGGATGGGAGTGTAGCTCAGAGGTAGAATGCCCCTGGATTCAATCTCCAGTAACACACACACACACACACACACACACACACACACACACACTCTGCTTAGGCCCTTAATTTATGGTTTGGTAACTTTGGACACCATCTATTCACTTCTTGCTATGAAAATCTGGCCAGGTGTGGTGGCACATGCCTCTAATCCCAGTACTTGGGAGGCTGAGAGAGGAGGATTGCAGGTTTGAGGACAGCCTCAGCAATGTAGCAAGGCTCTCAGCAACCTAGTGAGGTTCTGTTTCAAAACCAGTACCACCAAAAAAAAAAAAGTGCAAAGTTGAAGAGCGCTTCTTTCCCATGTTGTGTTCAGCTCTTCCCCTAGTTTTGCTGTGCTCTTTGTAGTTCTTCTATTAGCTATCCTTACTATGCAAGGTTGTTTGCTTAAACCTTGACGCGTGTGGCTCCATTGGCTTTGCGCACTGTCTCTTTACTGCCCACTCTGCAAGAAGACGGTTTCCGCCTCCACTTCTCCTTAATCTGAGTTTATGTTCTGATTTATGTTACAGGACCAGGAACTTTACCTCTATCAGCTGCATTGGCAAATTCTTTTACTTGATCACCTGTGCCGGGCATGGTGGCCCATGGCCACTTTTAGGTTGATTTCCTTTCCTGCTTCAACCATCAATTCAGTCTACAATCATCCCCCTTATCCACAGGGGACACATTCCAAGACCCTCAGTGGATGCCTGAAACCACAGATAATAGCGGATCCTATATAAACTATTAAACTATAGTGTGTGTGTGTGTGTGTGTGTGTGTGTGTGTGTGTGTGGTTCTGGGTATTGAACCCAGGGAAATTCTACCTCTGAGCTACACCCCTAGCCCTATTTTATTTTTTTATTTTGAAACAAGGTCACTAAGTTACAAAGGCCCTCACTAAGTTGCTGAGGTTGGCCTCAAACCTGCGATCCTCCTGTCTCAGCCTCCCAAGTACTGGGATTACAAGTGTGCACCACCACGCCCAGCTTATAAACTACATTTTTTTTCCTGTGCATACATACCTATGATAAGATTTAATTTATAAATTAGGCACAGTAAGAGATTAACGATAACTAATAATCAAATAGATTATATAGCAATACACTGTCATAGAAGTTATTTAGAACTGATGAATTATTTCTGAACTCTCTCATTTAGTATTTTCAGACTGTGTTGACCATGGGTAATTGAGACCTTAGATAAGAGGGCTGTCACTGGAGGATTCCCGGAGAGGGGATCTAGACTCTGGACAAGGCATGCCTGACAAAAATTAACTTCGGCACATGACAGTCAGAGACACAGACAGATCTATTTAAGAAGCCAGATACACCCTGGAGGGAGAGTGGGAGCCATCTCTCAAGGGAGAGACAGCAACCCCTTGGTCTGGGTGTTAATATTTATTTATAGAGGGACAGTAGGTAGGGTGAGCTAGAGGAGGAGTCAGGACAGAGTTGCACAATTTTGTGCCAGTTTTCCCCGTGCTTGCGTATTGCACACATCGCGTTACAGTTTGCTGGCAAGGACCAAGGCCAGCAGGAGGCTAAGGACCTGGGCTAAGGGGCTGTTTTGCTGGCTTGCTCACTAGTTGCTTGATTTGCATTTTAAGGGTTCACGGGCATTTCCTGCATTCCAGCGGTTCACTGAGTTTCAGTTCTTTTGAGACTTTGTGTACTTTTCCTTTTCCGTATCCCTGAGAATTCCTATCTCCAGGCCACTGTAGTTCCCTTTCCATTTTCCAGAAAGTCAACCCAGTCTCTGGGCCCAATGAGCGCTTCATCGTGTTGACAGGGATTTCCATGCATGTGGGTTTTCACAGGAAGCCATGCTTCCTCCACCACGGGGAACAGAAAGCTCCCCTCTGGAAGGCTCTGGGTCCCTCTAAGGAAGGAGGGTGCTGCGCCTGCATCAGGGCCCTCAAGATCACTGTTTCTTGTGACAGTTGCGTCTTGATGCTGCCAGTCTGGCTCAGGGATACAGAACGCGGCTGCGTGGGGCCAGAGGCTGAGATGGCATCCAGGAAGGAAAAGGTGCGGACACAAAAGCTGCGGGGAGGGCAGGACTCAGGGTAGCAAGAGAAGAGCCCGCTGCCCACATAGCCTGCAGAGCCTGGGGGAGCCTGGGGCTGACCTGGCTGTGGTTGCCTGACCCCAAGCTCCGTGGGGCAGAGGCCACAGGCGGCTGGCTGCCACCCACAGAGTGCCCCCTCCCTGCTCAGACTTAGAGGGTCCCCTGGATGGTGGGCTTTGTGAGGACACACCTGGACATCAGTCACTGTGTCTGCCCACGGGACTTAGTGGAGCTGGCTGCTTTCCTCTGGACACCTGCTGGAGTAGGGCGCCAGGATGGGGATGTGGGGGGAGATGAGGCCTTTGGAAGGAGAAGAGGTGGGTGGGACGGCATCCCAGGGCTGAGGGCAGCGAGGACCAAGGGCAGGTGGGGAAGATGATGGAAGACGTCGCCAAATGTGAGACAGGGCAGCTCATGGTGACCTCCCTGGACTCCAGGGGGGCTGAACTGCTTGCAGTCCCTCTTCCCTTCTCTTTGGCTATCTGTGCCTCAGTTTCCTTGTTTCCTGTCCACTTGCATCTCCCTTATTCAGCTTCTTTGGGGTCTGTGGGGCATCATCTGTCAGTTTCAGTTCTGGGGTCCAAGACAATCAACCTAGATTCCTCTGCCACCCTGTGTCCCTCTTCAGAAATACTGAGTGGGGGTTTGTGTCACTGGAGTGCCACAAAGAAGGGTTATGATCAGCCCTGAGTCCTACCTACAAGGAGGAGGTAAACCCACAGGGCTGGGGCCCGGCATGGCCCGATTTTCCTGTAGAGGCAGATGAACTAGAGCCAGGAGGTCACAGGGTACACGCTGCCCGTGCCCCTGGAGACAGGCTCAGCCCCCCAGGATTGGGAAAGGGAGGGTCACGCTGCTGGAAAGCCCAGTGGCCATTTAGGAAATTGGGAACTCAGGCCACAGTGGAGGGTGTCAAGCTCCCCTCCCCAGGAACCTGGGTGAGTGGGCAGCTCCGTGGTTTGCGGCATAGGCCACAGGTCTGAAGACCACCTGGGACTCAGTGTGGGCGGTCTGAGACGGGCAGGGCCTGCAGACGCCTAAGGTTGCCAGGGAACCACTCTTTCTTCTCACCCACCTAAGGCTGCAGGGAAACCACTTGGCTTCCTCATCACCCGGCTGGACCAGAGCGGGGCCGGCAAGATGCTGTGTGCAGAAAGGAAACGTTATGCATATGAATAACCATGACCATGGAGGTAGGAACTGGTGTCAGAAAGTGGGGTGCCACCTTCCTTCCTCACAAGGTGCCCGTGGCCCCCAGAAAAGCCAGTTCTCTGCAGGGTCACTTTCAAGCCTCCTCTGTAGGACCTAACATTAGTCCCCAGGCCGAGTTCTGACCACTCCTCCACCAGCCCCCAGGAGGCCCCAGCCCTAGCCGCTGCCACTCCCAGACACTCAAGACTAGACCAGTCCTGTTTTTGGTGTCTCCCAGTGCCCACAGAGGGGCGCAGTGAGTGCTGGCGGGGCATGTGGACAAATGCATAACGGACAGCAATGCCCCCAGGTCCATCTGCCACCAGGCCCCGCCTGCCCTGTGCTGCCCTTCTCCCCACCTGCAGCCTTTCTCACCTGCCATGGGAGGGTGCTCTGGCCTCCCTCACATCTGAGCTGAGCACCAGGGCTGTTTTAAAACTGTGAAAAGATTCCTAAAAGGTTACGGGGCATCCTGGAGGTTGTTTGAGAGAAATAAATGTCTGACCCGAGCCTCAGAGTCCTCGGGGGTGACGAGTCCAGGGACCTGTGTCTGAGTTGGCTCGCAGCTGGGGAGCTGCTGTGACTTTGCTCTGGCTTTCACTGGCAGCCTGCATGTGCAGTGAGGACCAGAGGAAGCCACAGGCCCAGGGACATTTGGCAGCTTTTGTATGAGCCAGGCTCTTGGGGACACTTCTGTCAACTCTGAGCACAGGCCAGAGAAAGGAAATGGGAAAGGTGGTCCCAGGGCTGGTAGCAGGTAAGTGTCCCAGGACTTGGGGCCAGGACATGGCCAGGCCCACCATCCCATTTGTGGGTAGGCGGGGGCAGGACCTGGGGCCACACTCAGGCCAGGGCAGCTGTCCTCCTGCCTCACCCCAGTGCTGGATCTGCTGGGGCAGCCACCTCCTCCAGCACCCCAGCAAGCACCCGGCAGGCTGGGACAGTGGGTGAAGCTGCATGGTCCTCCTGATGGCTGTGGTGCAGTCAACGACGAGAGAAAGAGTGGCCCTGTTCACACTGAAGTCGCCTGTGTGGCCGTGTCCTGCAAGAATAGCAAGAACAGTGCTTTGGTGTTTATCAAACGCATTGTCTATGTTAACAGTGAGACTGGCAGGGAAGAAACGATTGTATACACATAACTTTTCATTTGATGGAGGAGGAGACTAAAGCTCAGAGGGGAAGGGACTCAGGCAAGGTCACACAGCAGAAAATACTAGAGTCAGGTTAACAAGCCATTTGATAAACACCCATTGTGATTGGCGTCTAAAGAGGGGGGCATTCCTGAGGGACTGGGCCCTCAACCTGCGGGACGGAGGCCATCTCCAGGTAGACAGTGTCAGAACTGAACTGGAGGACACGAATCTGGCGTCCCCTAGAGAATCACGTGGTGTGTGGGGGAAACAACCCCCGCCTATCTGCTATCAAAAGGTCATGCTGAGTGGTGTGTGAGAGTAAAAAAAAAAAAAGAAAGAAAGAAAAAACACTTTGGATTTTTCTCTCCTTAACACCTGCCCACTCCTGTGCACATGCCCTCACTTCCCCTCCCTCTCTGACCCCTCCCCAGTGCTCACACAGCAGCACTAGGGAAGGGTCTCAACTCGATTTCAAAAGATGCTGATCTTTGTCAGCTACATTAATGAATCACAGCCCAGGAGGCGCCAACCTTCCTATAAATATCCAAACCCTCAGTGCAGAGAGAGGCTGTGAAGGCGTGCATCCACAGGGAGCCAGCCGATGCCTCACAGACAGTCTGCAATTCACCCACGCGCTGCAGATGGAGACACGGGCCCAGAGAGTGAAGGGCCGCAGGTCAAGACCCCCCCAGATCCCTGTGAGGGGCTCTGCAGAGTGATCCTCTGTGGTCAGCAGCCACTCAGGGTAAAGGAGGGAGGAGGCACTGCAGTCTAGAGCCCTGGTGGGGCTGAGCGCCGGGCAGGGCCGAGCCCTGGAATGAACCTTGCTCTGCAGGAGAGTCTAGGAATGTCCCCAAAGATGGAGAGTGGGGGTCAGACTTAGTTCTGCTTCACCAAGTTCAAGCTCCTTCCTTTGACCTTCCTGCACAGAGGCCTTTTAGCACTCTTCAACCCCTGTGAGAGGACAGAGGGGTCTCACTGGTAGCTGCAGCCTTGTTTCTCAAAGTGTGGGCCCTGCACCAGTAGGCTGACCTTACCCGAGAGTCTGGTGGAAATGCAGAGGTGCAGGCTCAGGTCCCCAGTGGCTCTGCTCATCAAAGTCTGAGAAGCACTGGCCCCTGGAGCCACCTCGCATCAGGTCTTACGCAGAGGTGATGTGTGTGGCTAATTGCACATGCATACTATTATTAATTAGCTGGGAGGGGAGCAGGGAGGATGGCAAGTCTAGAGGGAAGAGTGGAAGCTGCTGCTCGCCCCCTCTGGAGGTTCACAGAGAGGTTGCATCTGGGGGCATAAGAGGTGTCAGAGTTCATCAGTCCCGCCTCCTTCCTCAGGCCCCATGCTCCTCCCAGCTCTCTGACAGCTGCTTTCCAGTTCTGGCTTGGGATCCTTCAGAGAAGTCCCCGCGAGGGCCCAGTGCCTGCTCTTCATCATCGCTGGTCTCCGATGGGGCTTCTTGTATTTGGAGAGTCATTTTACAGGTATGTCTTTACCGGCTGTGGAGGTGCTGTTACACTGGTGAAGAGGCTGCTGGGACTGGCCTCGCATCTTCCCTTCCTCCTGCATCTCAGACAGGCAGGCACCCAGGCTCTGCTCCAAGATTCAACGAGGCAGCACCTCCAAGGACCTCCAAGGGCCCTTGCGAAGCTGCGCAGACACTCTCGTGCAAATCGTGCAGAAGCGAGAGGGATGTGGTCCAGGAATGTGACCCCTTGCTACAGGGACTGGGAACTATAGGGACTTGGCTCCCAGGGAAACCCCAGGGAACTGAAAGGTCATTTCCCAAAGAGTCCTATTGGAGCCAGTACATGCGCACAGCGCGGGGAGTCCAAGCCTCTGCCTCCGTCCCTGTCTCCCTAGGGCTCCAGGTCAGAACAGCCTCTGGACAGCTCAGTCTGCACGTCCTGTCCCGCAGGCCTCCAGCTCAGGCTCTGGCCGACTCCTCCTCCTCTCCCCCAGTCCTGCTGTTGTCTCTTCCTTACTGAGTATCACCATTGTTACCCAGCTGTCCAAGCCACAAACACAGGTCACCTTCAGCTCTGACCTCCTTCTTCCTCCCCTTCTCTCCCCCATGACCCAGTGGAGATCTGCCAGTTTGGGAAGTCTGCTAATTCCACCTCCTTCAAGACCCTCCACTGTCCTCCCTGCTCCATCCCCACGACCAGTGGCCCAACCTCAGCCCTATCACCTCCCCATCACCTTGCCTCCTAAGTGGTCCTCTACTCACCTCTGTCCTCCTTCATTCTGACGGCCACATGAGTGACGGCCACCTGCTCCCTGGGGCACGGAGTCACCTACTGACTCCTTTGGCTGGATCTACCTTCCTCAAGGTGCTGACTCATCAGACAGGCCAGGGTTTAAGTGCTGGTTACTGGAGTGAGTTTTCTTTTTCTTTTCCTTCCTTCCTTCCTTCCTTCCTTCCTTCCTTCCTTCCTTCCTTCCTTCCCTCCCTCCCTTCCTTCCTTTCTTCCTTCATGGCTAGGATTGAACCCAGGGGCATTCTACCTCTGAGCTACACCCCAGTCCTATTTTATTTTTTATTTTGAAACAGGGTCTCACTAAGTTGCTGAGGGCCTTGCTAAGTTGCTGAGGCTGACCTCAAACCTGTGATCCTCCCGTCTCAGCCTCCCAAGTACTGGGATTACAGGTGTGTGCTGCCCAGCCTGGAGTGAGTTTTCAAAAGCTCTGAAGAACAAGGTAGGGATAACTAGGTTGATCCTTTCCGTGTGTGTGTGTGTGTGTGTGTGTGTGTGTGTGTGTGTACATGTTTCACATGTGTATTCAGGAACTCCTGCAGAGACACTCTGGGGCCCTTTACAGTTGACTCCAAACCCAGGTATTTAGGTTAAACTGTGGACCCAGTGAGTGTGACCTCAAGCCTGTGATAGTCCCCACTACTCATTGCAGTGTTTCCCAAGGACCTTGGAGCCCATACTAAAGAGACTGGATTATACGCCACAGGCCTGGGGCTAGATTGAAGGATTTTCAACAAGCGGGCTTCTGTAATTTCATTTATATTTATTTCTGGAAGATGTCTGACTGTCCAGACTCACTATCCTCATACGAAGAGGTGGCACCTTGTGCCACTTCCATCGGGGCACCAGCCTGCTTTCTGAGGGCTCAGGAGGAGGAGAAGGGCATCAGCAGTGGCCCAGCCTGGTCCTGGACCTGCCTTGCGCTCACTCCCAGGTAGCTGGTGACGCCACTTCTGCACAGTGGCAGGCCCGGCGTTCTCTGTAGACAGATGCAGAGCACAGCGCCAGACAGGGGCTCACTTCCATGGCCTCCTGCCAGCACCAGGCTCTCCCACTGGATCAGTTAGCAACAGAGACCCGAGACCACGAGGGCCACGGCAGGGCTCGCCCCAGCTCAGCTCCGAGCTGTGTATGGGATTAAGGTGGGGGCGAGGCCAAATCCAGGTTTCTGAACTTCAGTGGCCTCAAATACACACACTCACCCTGAGGCCTGTTGCTATCTGTGGCCACACCCCCCGGCCTGCAGCCCTTATAGCCAGGGCTCCTCTACCCTGACCAGACTTTTCAAGGCCTCTGCTTCCTGACACTTGACCTGTCCTCTTGTCGCAGGCTCTAGGGATCAGTTGGAATGTCAACCCTCAGCCCCTGCTGGCCCCCTCCCCGCAATTCCTGATCCTGATGGAATGGGAACGTCACATCCTGACCCAAGGACACCCAAGAGGCCCGCTCTCGGGCTTGACCCTGGCAGGCATCTATAGCCTGGGGCACACTTGGAGTGGGCAGCCGTGGGCACCTGCCTCTCCTGGCATACCCCCAGGAGACAGTCCAGCATGCCCTGCAGCTAGAGTCAGCTAAGCACAGCTGCATGCATCCCACTGGGAGATGAACATGGAACCTCTGACCTGCTCTGCTGGTGGGAAGCAAAACTCTCTGGGACAAGCCCAAGCCACCAAATAGGTCAGGGTCAGAAGGGCTTTGTCATTCCTCTCAGGATATAAAGGGAGAAAGGACAGGCCAGAGAGGCAGAAGGCTGCTGGCAGCCACGCAGCGGGCTGGATGCAGAGCCAGGGCTGGGGCTGGAATGCTCCACCTCCCGGGCCATCATTTTTTGGCTGCTTTACACACATTGCCACTTAGCATGGCGGTTATGACCATCCTGTTGACAATTGTCACAAGCCAGAGGAAGGTCTCAAGCTGCCTTTAGGGACTCTGATTTCCCAGGGCTGGACATGGCCTGCTTCCCAGGACAGGGACCCTCTGTAGCTCCTAACTATAGTGGCCAGCTCTGCCTCGTCCCCGCTGACCGCTGACGGGAGCTCATTCCCACAGACTCTGCCTGCAGCTGACTTGAAGCTGCTTCCTGACAGCTGTCGGAGCATCCCACACCTCTGAGGCCCCCGCCTGTGCCCAGGGACAGCTCTGAGACTCACAGTGCCTGGGTGACCATTTTGCAAGTCTGGCCTCTGAACTGCCCCAGATCTGTGGCATGTGGGCCCAAAGGGGTGACTGACCCCCAGCTCTCTGCACTTCTGCCCAACTACCAGACTCCTGTGTCACATGGAGCCTCATGTCCCCAGCTCTCTGGTCCAAGGCAAGGAGAAACACATGTCACTCGCCTACTGTGCTTCACCTGATGCAGGCTTCCCTCCCTCCGCTGCAGCCACACCCAGCGGCTGGTCCCAGGTTTCCCTTCCCTTCCCCGGGCTCTCCTGCTGCCCCTCTGCCCTGGGAGTCCCTGAGGACACGGACTGAGTTTCTTCCACTTCATCCCCACCTCAGAATCCCCTGACACTGTGGAATTCACGTTGATCAGGTGCCTGCCTGTGCCCGGGCTCCGAGGCACATATTCATTTAATCTCTCACTAACGTGATCTAGTTGAGCATGATTAGCCGCTTTGACATGTGACTGAATGGATTTGGAGAGTTGTTCCCTGGGAGAAGGTCACATCCTTAGCAAATGGCAGCGCTAGGATGCAAGCCAACACGGGTGACCCTGAGGTTCAAATTCTTCCCGAGGGTTCTCCGCAACTCCAACGCACTGCATACGGGATGACGGGTAAAAGCTTGGGGCATGCGGCTCTGCCCTCAAACCCTGACTCCTATAGGACTGCCCAAGCCCAGGCCACATGGGGCCTGCAGAGTCCATGGCTCTGCCGCAGAGCAGCAGGAGGGCACCCCATCCCTTCCCCCAGCCTGGCCCCAGCTGGTCAGCCAGGCCAGACAGGAGGAAGGCACACAGTGCTGGCAGCCACACAAAAGGGTCTGCTGTCACTGGGACACTTCCTTCTCTGCACAAAGCCCTAACCCCCTTCAGAGGCAGCCCTCAGCTTCCAGGACCCTAAAGAATGTCTGGAATGTTGTGGGGCCAGACAGCCTCCAGGCTCCTGCAGACGGGGGAGAGGCTGCCTTTGTGCCCCAGAGGACTGACCCCAGCCCAGAAAGGTCACTCCCTGACCTGTCGCCCTGCCCTCTGGGCTCCCCCCTCCTCGAGACTCCAGTGTCCCTTCCATGCTAGTGGGACCAGCCCAAAGTTTGCAGAAAGAGAAGAGGGGAGCTCTGGCTGGCGATTGCTGGCTCAGACAGCTCCCCCAGGGGCTGAACTCTGCCCTGAACACAGGTATCAGCCCCACCCCGACCCCCAGTCACCCAGGCTGCAGGACACAAGGCTCCCTGGCTTTCATGTGGACAGCGGGTCTGCTCCCAGCGGCTCCTCCAGGGTTCAGTTTGCCTGTGCCTCAGGGCCCCTGCATGGGGGCCCCATCATCCTGGGAGCTGGGGTGGGGGTGGGGAGGCTTGAGTAAACAGATGTGAATCCCATTCTTGCTGGAGAGGGACCATAAACCTGAAACCTAAGGACAGCATAGCAGGTGCTAAGAAGAGAGAAAGGTATTGCTGGGGGTGGGGCGGCAATCTTACAACTGTGCTCAGGGGAAGGGCATTTGAGTGGAAGCTTGAAAGTGTGAGTGGGGGCCGTGTGCCTTATAAGGAAGAGCGTGCTAGAAAAGAGGAGCGGTGGGTGTGCAACAATCCTGCGAGGTCGGAGACCAGCAGAGGTGGCAAGGGGAGGGGTCCCAGGCATGAGGTCAGGCAGGTGACAGGAAAAGGGGCAGCATGGAGGGCCAGTGGCCCATGGTTGGGCTTCAGTGTTCACACTGGTGAGACAGGAGTAGACTTGGGGGTTTTACCTGAACCCTCTGCACCATGCGGAGACTAGACACGGGGTGGAAGGCAGGGGCAGGAGTCCAAGTCAGAGGCCGCCAGGGCCAGTCACCCTGCACACACCTGTGCTCGTCTTGGCAGCAGTTCCTCTGCAGGAGCCGGGCCTGGGGCTGGGCAGCTGCCTGGACCATGCCCCCACCCCTAACTCACCGAGACAAAACAGGCCTGTGCTCCAGGCGGGATGGAGACCCATAAGATGCCGTGATTCAAAGACTCCCATCTGATGGGCGACAGGCAGCCTTAGGTGACCTCTCCCTACTCTGAGCCCCAAGCTTCCGGTTGGCACCTCCCTGGGGACACAGGAGTCCTTTTCCACATCTGTCTCAAAGCTGCCCCACTGTGGCTGCTAGAGCTTGGCCCACAGTCTGGCGCATGACTCGAGGCCAGTGGATTCAGACACCGCCACCAGGCACCCGCGGGGCTGGTGGCAAGGAGGGGCATAGTCAGTAGGGTTGATGGTGGCCTTCGGCCAGGGCTCAGCCCGCTTCCCCACCCCCAAAGCCAGAGAAACACATTCAGTTGGCCGGGTGACTCACTCTTCCTTAGAAGAAAACTGTTTTTTCCTTCGAAAATCCCAGACTTCCACCTTGAAACAATAACGTGTTCTGGGGAAGTCGTGTGCTTTGTTTTCTGTGCAGGCTGCTGGGGGTTTGTTTGTCTTAGGACAGCTTTCCTGGAATCGGGTTTGCGGACCACGCCGGCCACCTCTCAGATCAGACTGACACTGACAATGTGGCCAGATTTGGCAAAGAAAAACAGGACATCGAACTAAATTTGAGTTTCAGAGGAACAACATATACTATTTTTTTTAAGTCGGAGGATGTTCCATGCAATATATGGGACATACTTAGAATTTTTTAAAAAATTATTTATTTGAAATCCAAATGGACTGCATTTTACTTGGCAATCCTGTCCTGAAACCTACTGGACAGCCCCACTGGGGCATGCCATTCCTGGCCACCGGCTCCACTGGCTTGGATGCCCTTCCCCCGCTTCACGGGTCCCCACGGAGGTCTCAGCCGCTGACCCAGCTCTGCCTGTGTCCTTGGAGTTGGGCTCTAGAGACTTCAGGTCACTGGTCAGGCCGTGGGCTAAGCTTTAGAGCTGCCAGGAGGCCCCAACCTCACTCATTCCCTAAACGTTGCTCTGGCCTCCGCCTGCACCCCCTCCCCTGCCACCACCTCCTTCTACTTTCAGGAAAGCAGACAGGTGGTACGGTCCCCTGTCCCCCACAGTCTCCCTCCGCAGATCAGCACCCTCCTCCTGGTCATTAATGGGAGTGACTCTGGCCTGTCCCCTGGCCCTGTCCAGGAAGGACTTGCTGGCCTCTACCTGAGGGGACGTGAGCCAAAAGGTGGCTGTCCTTGGGTGCCACTGAATCAGGCCCACAGCCCTGCTCCCTGGCCACAAACTCTCCCAGGGCTCTGACACCCCGAGCCGGCTCCTCTCTCCCCAGTACCTGCTTCACGTGGCAATATTTGAAAAAGGAGTTTTCTCCGTCTTTTTAGGTAGAGACACCAGTATCAGGAGTCCTGCTTCTATTTTTTCTCTCTCTTTTTTTTTTTTTTGGTGCTGGAAATTGAAACCAGGGACAGTCTACCTTTGAGCTACACCCCCAACCCTATTTTATTTTGAAACAGGGTCTCACTAAGTTGTAGAGGGCCTTGCTAAGTTGTTGTGACTGTCTGTGAACATGCGATCCTCCCGTCTCAGCCTCCCAAGTACTGGGATTACAGGCATGCGCCACCAAGCCTGGTTCCTGCTTCCATTTTAAAGCATTGTATTCCGATCCTTGGGATATACACTTTTCCAACCCTGCCATTCCGAAGCCTTCAGAAGATTGCCCCCAGGTGGCCGAACTTGGGTTCACTTGTCTACAAATGTCTGAGCACCTGCCCTCGGCAGGGCAGAAGTTGGCCCTGGGTGTGTAAGGACACAAAGGAGGCTCCATGTGGCTCAGGGAGCTCAGGATGGTGGGAGAGAGATGGGAGATGTCTGATCATGTCACGGTGTTTCCAGGATTGTCATGGAGGGTGTCCAGAGCGTCCCCGGGCTGAGAGAGCAGGGCTTCCTGCGAGGTACCCTCCACAGTGAGGTCCCCAGCTGAGCAAAGTTCTGCTAGGGAAGAAGAAAAGAAACGATGCTTCAGAAAGGGGAGGAAAGTGGGCAAGACCTGAGACTTGAAGCAAGGAGCTGTCTGTCTGTGATGGAGGAGTTTGGAGTGTTAAGGCCAGGAGGGAGGACTGCAGGCGCTGGGTCATGGATGCCTCAAAGGCTACCTGGGGGCTCGCATCCTACCTGAAGGCTCTGTGGAGCCATGGGAGGGCTCAAAGGGATGGCAGAATTCAAGATGAGAGATGAGGGGACCTGAACTAAGGTAGGAACAGCAAGAACACTGGGGAGGGCCCAGCTTCTGGGACAGGGCCAGGTCTCCTCTCCCCTTTGGAATACTGCCCAGGCCTTGCAAACAGGGGCTCAAGGTTCGCTGAAACGACTTGGCTCTTAGTAAAGAAAAAAGACAAAAGCTAAGGCCTGACTCTGGAAATAGCTGCTCAGCCCTTTGCACCTGAAACCAGGTATGCCGTTACCCAGGTACCCTCTAACTTAGGCTGCACCCCTTGTGCCAGCCTTCCCTTCCCTCAATCCCTCTCTTTTCACATCTGGGACCAGGCTGGGGAGCAGGCTCTGGGCCCAGGCTCTGGAGTCTGTCCTAACAGAGGCCCCTGTCCCTGGTGGTGCTGCCTGGGCTCTATGTCACCGTGCACTTCCAGCCTCCTGGAGCCTGTGGCCGCTCAGCAGCCCAGGGCCTGTCCCGTCTCTTCCTGCTGAACACTCCCCACATTATTGTCTTTGTGTCTTTTTTCCTGTGCAGGAGCCATTCCAACTTTATTGCCCTGGTTGCCTGAGGGTCATTTGCCAAACTGGGGCTGGCGCCACAGATTAGAAAAACAGCCCTGAGAGCCCCTGGACCCCCTCCTCCTGAGGAGAAGCCAGCAGAGAAGACCCACCTCCTGTCTGCTTCTTCCCCCTGGGCCCTCCGTGACCTGGTGGGGGCCCGGCTGCCCACAGCACTTCTGTGCTCCTGCCCGGGGCCCATGTGCACTGGGACTTCTGCAGGGACTCTCTCTCTCTCTCTCTGGAGCCACCTGGAGCAGCAAATGCTGGATGTCCTCCAGTCCCCACGCCAACACGAGGTGCCAATGCATAAGCTTAAGTGGGGCCCGCCATGCTGGGAATCCTGATCCAATTCACAGGGTTCTCAATGCTTTCCTCCAGCAGACCAGAGCGGCCAGGGAAGACAGGGCCAGAGACGCCTGACCATTTCACAGACACTGCATGCTTGCCACCCCTGAACCTGGCCTTATTCCAAGGATTCAGTGATCAGAGAGGTTGAGTCATTTTCTAAAGCCACAGAGCTGATGACACCCAAGACTGGGACTGAGTCCCGGGCATTTGGTTACATGTCCTGCGCTCTTTCCCCTCTGAGTCCAGAGCTAACTCAGTCCCGAAGGTCCTCCTTGAGGGGTAGAGTAGGCCCGAGGAGAGGCCTGGGAAGCAGGGCTCTGCCCAACTCAGCCCCCAACTCCTGAAGGGCTCTTTCCATGCCCAGCCTCCTCCTTTCTGTGTAGAATACCAAAGTTTCCAGGGTGGGGCCACTTTTCCTCTGTCTCCACTGGAACCCCACCACCACATCCACCATTCATGACACAGGCTATCAGGCAACAAAGACTCCTGGCTCAGGTCTTGTGTAGCCCCAAGACTCTGGGGCTAACTCTCTACCCCCTACTCCACCCTATGCCTGGGATTTAGGTCTCTAGATTGTCAAGGACAGACCGCATGAAAACCCCAAGGACCTTGTCCTACAACCATCCTGAGTCATCGCTTTGGTTCCATCGCTTACTAGCTGTGACATCTAGGTCAAGGTTATACAAGCTCACTGAGCTTCAGTATCCTCATCTGTACAATGGTCAGAGCTATTTCAAGGATTTAGTGAAATAATGAAGAAAAGTACCTAGCATACACAAGGTCCTGGATCAGTGGCAGTAATTTATAACTTTCACAGGCTCCTTCCTTCTGTTTCTAGCAGGGATCTTGAGCCCCGGGATCAGTTCCCAGCCTATCCTGTCTGTCTGTCCAGGGCCTGCATAGGAGGGTTCCCCCTGGTAATTCTACCTGTTCCCTGCCAGGCTCCAAGATGCAAAGGAGCCTAGGCAGCTTGCCTGTCACCTAGCATAGTCCAGGACTCTGCAGTCCCCGGGCCAGAGCCCACTGGTAGCCATCAGAACATAGGAAATATGGTAGGTAGAAAAGAAATCAGGTCTGAGTCCATGGAATCTAAATATATTACTGCAGTGGGTTGAATTGTACTCCCCCCCCCAAGAAAACAAGATATGTCCAAGTCCTTAGTTCTGGTACCTGGGGACGTGACCCTTTCTGAAATAAAGTCATTGCAAATGTAATTAAGGATATCAAGATGAGACACTCCTGGATTTAGGGTGCCCCAAACCTAATAACTGGTGTCTTTATAAGAGGAAGGAGATGGAGATTTGACACACACAGGAAAGAAGGCCACACAAAGCTTGGCAGAGGCTGGAGTCATGCTGCCACAGCCCAGCAAGGCCAGGAGCCACCAGAAGAGGCAGGGAGGGTCCCCCTAGAGCTTCCAGAGGAAGTGTGACCCTGCCGACCCCTTGATATTATACTTCTGTTCTCCAGAACAATGAGAGATTAAATATCTATTGTTTTAAACTACCAATTTTGTGCTCCCTGGTTACAGAGCTGTAAGAAATAAATACAGGGGTGGCCCTCAGAGGCCTGGACAGGTCTGTTTCCTCAGGATGTGTCCACAGGAGTCCACTTGGGCCAGCCCTTCCCCATTCCCTTATTCCTCAACCCCCAAGCAGAAGGAAGCCCCCCATCCGGCCTCATACCAAAGCAGCTGTCCTGCTGAGTTGGGTCCTCAGTGATAGGGCACATGCAGAGAAAGGCAAATTCCTGTCTCCAACCCTGGTTCCTGAACTTCAATATGAAATGGGCCATCAGGCCCCTCTCTCCTCATGCCTGGTGAGGGGTACAGGGGATGCTAGCAGTTGGGAGTCCAGACACTTGGAGTATGGGACCCCTGGCCCCACGGGTTCCTACACAGGTGCTGCCAACCTCACCCTGGAGCCAGGCCCTGGGGTGCTGAGGCCAGAGGCCCAGCCTGTCCTGAACCCTGGAGCTCCCTGCCATCATGCCTTGGGTCTCTTTATAGCTCTCATTCTTTATATCTCTCTTTCTCACTTCCCACCCCTGGCTCATTTAATCCAGAAACCTACACAATCCGGCAGGTTTTGAGCCACTTGTTTACACACTGGAAACCTAAGATTAAGAGGTTCTCAAACGGGAACTGGCTTAGGGTAGACCAGCAGTCCCAGAGGAACCGCCGCCCCTGGACCTATACTTCCCCAGGCTCCACCGAATCCACAACTCTCAGTCCATATCTCATTTGAGAGCTAGCGGCCTTCCCTTTCCTGTTCAGCTACTGGTTTAAGCTGTTTCCCTACTTCTGGTCTGCAAGAAACAAAAACAAGTCATTTTCCCATAAAAAGTAACAATCAGAAAAGCCCAGATTCCAGCCAGCCTCCGGTCAGAAGTATTCATTGTGTTGACTTGGAGGTAACCTTGGGTTTCTTTCTCCTGGGGCGAGCACCCTCCCCAGCAGGGTGAGGAGAAACGAGGGCTTTCCTGCCCTGCACGTTGAGCTGGCTCGAGGGAGACCAACGTCAGAAACACAAGCATGTTGCGCACTCAACAGGGCTTTCAATGCCGCAGAGAATGTGAAAGCAGGTCTTTCCCATGTGTTAACTTCGAAAACCCTGGGAAGTGTCGTGTTCACAGCAGGGGTAACAATTACACTGATTAATTGCTCTTCTGTTGATATCTCCTGCCCCTGACTTCTGAGTGCATTGCGTGGCGAGGCCAGCTGCCAGATGGAAGCGTTGTACCGCACCGCTTCTTGGGGGCAGAGCACAAGCCTCAGAGACTCCAGCAAGCCTGGTGGAATTCCACTTACTGAATGGCCATAATCAAAGAGCAAGCTGTAGGTATCTAGCACCACTGCGCAAGGCCCTAGGCTTGGTGAACTGGCCTCAGAGAGGAAATGGGGAGATTGCATTCCCAGGCCCCAGAGGGCCAGGGGATCAGTAGGACAGAATGAGGACTGCAGGGCCAGAGAAAATGGATGACTATACACCGGGGCACATGGTCAGCCTGGGTAGATGATCTGGCTAGCCCTGCTCGGCTGGCACCCGGCCTTCACCAGCATCACTCAGCAGGCAGGGCTGGGCCAGGCTGGCTTCCTGGCCCCCTCACAAAAGTGCCTCTGTATCCAGCTGTGTCCGTGCTAGGAAGCTCAAGGGAACCAGGCAAGAGCCTTCAGCCCAATCCTGTCCCTGGACGCGTGCATGAGGCTCAAAGTCACCACACTGGGTCAAGTCTCAGCACAGGTGCGAACTAACCCTGCGGTTACTTGGGGAAGTCACGGGTCCTCTTTGACCCTCAATCCCCTCATCTGTACACTGGGGATCATAACACTGGCCTTGCTTGGTTTTTGCCAGGATTAAATGAGAATGCAGAGGGGGCAGTGGCTGTTATTATTGGCATAAAAAGAGCCATTTCCCAGCTCATTAATGTGGAAAATGTAAACGTCTGGATGCCTAAGACAAAGCCTTTCCTGCACTCCCTGCTCACCCCCGTGTTGTGGTTGGGAGTTTGTTTTGGTTTCTCTGGAACTTTCAGAACGATGAGTTCTAGGGGTTGGTTCTGCAGCTATTCGCACCCCCAAGAGGAGCATTTGCTGAGCTCAGGGCCGCATTCCAAGGGCGAGAGGCCTGATGGGATGTGATGTTTACCTGAATTGGTGCTGTAGCCTCAGAGTGCTGGAGGCCCAGAGATACCAGGAGCCCTAGGGCAAAGCCCTCCTGGGCTTATTTGAACCCATCTTTCTTTCTTTTTCTTTTCTTTTCTCTTTTTTTTTTCAGTACTAGGGATTGAACCCAGGGGTGCTCTACCACTGACCTATGCCTCTAGACCTATTTTATTGTTAATTCTATTTTATTTTATTTTTGTGGTACCAAGGATTGAAACCAGGGGTGTTTTACCTCTGAGCTACAGACCCAGCCTTATTTTATTTTTTATTTTGAAATAGGATTTAAGTTGCTAAATTGGGCCTTGCTAAATTGTTAAGGCTGCTGTGAACCTGTGATCCTCCTGTCTCAGCCTCCCAAGTACTGGGATTACAGGCTGCACCACCACACCCGGCCCCTATTTTATTTTTTATTTTGGGATAAGGTCTCACTAAGTTGCTAAAGCTGTCTTTGAACCTGCAATCCTCCTGTCTCAGCCTCCCAAACACTGGGATTACAGGCCCTAGTCACTGTGCCCAGCTTATCAACTGAATCTTAAAGTCAGAAAATGCCAAAAAGTGCTGACTCCCTCTTCCTCCAGTTCTGACACCCCAAGATGCTGTTTGGCCTCACAGGTGGCCAGGGAACACACTTTTCTCTCACCCTGCAGGCCCCTAAAAGGTGCCGAAGCCCTCCCGCAGCATCCCAGGAGGCCTCACCTCAGTGCCAAGGTACCCTCCACGCTTGTGCCTCAGTTCGCCAACAACACTTATCCACAGGCCTGGATACTTATCCGCCAGCCCTTAAGACTGGGTGAATCCACACAGGACTGGAGCAGCAACTCCTCTGAACCCTCCAGGCTTTGGCTACCCCAGCCAGGGAGGACAGGGGTAGCTGAGAAATTAGTTGAAGGTGTGCCTGAGCACAGGAAGGGTTGCTTTTCAAAAGATAACTGTTGATGAAGAGGGGTACTCAAGAGGTTCCTGACAGCTATGCAGGAAGGAGGCCTGGGAGGGGGACCTGAAACCCATTCCATTCCCATCTTCCTCTTCGTGAGACTTCACCTTGCTCAGGCTTTCCTCCACCTGAACTCTCTACCCCGGAAGTTCTTCCTCTGTTTCTGTCCTCTAGAACCAAGTGGAGCCTCCCCTATTCCTGCCACGCAAGTCTCGCTTTCCATGCTGGGCAGCTCAGTCTTCCCACTGGCCTGAGATCTCCCTGAGACCCTGGCCTCCTCATTCTAGAGGCTGTTGACACCAAGGTAGGGTTAAGCTGACACCACAGCTCATGGTTCTAGCTCTATGACCTTCTTTCTTTCTTCTTCTTCTTCTTCTTCTTCTTCTTCTTCTTCTTCTTCTTCTGCAGTACTAGGGATTGAACCCAGGGGCATTCTACCTCCAAGCTACACCCCTAGCCCTATTTTTTATTCTTTATTTTTAAACAGGGTCTCACTAAGTTGCGGAGGGCCTCACTAAGTAGCTGAGGCTGGCTGCGAACCTGCGATCCTCCAGTCTCAGCCTCCCAAGTACTGGGATTACAAGCATGTGCCACCACGCCTGGCCCATGTCCTTCTTTCTAAAGTGGGGATAAGATCATCTTATAATGTTGTAAACTGCCTGTCGCATAGCGGGTGCCAGTACTTGCTGCTGGCCCCAGAAGTTCTGCAAGGAGAGAGGCCTTGAAGTTGCTTCAATGTGAGCGGGGCTCACACCACCATCTGGGGTCTTTTCTCCCACAACCAAAATGGAAGCTGACGGTCACAGTGGGTCTCCAGTTTCTTGGGTCTTGCCCACCTTCTGGGAAGCAGAGCTCCGCAGCAGTGGGACCATTCAGGCTAAACTTTTGGTTTCGGTTCCTCATGGAAGCAGTTGCTTTCAAGGAATCAAAGGACACCCCGTCATATCCTTTTGGTCAGTGGAAAACAAATGACAGGGGACAATTCCCATCAATGGATTTTTTTTTTTTCCTGTTGGATGTCTAGGATGGGTGGTTCCTGGGAATTCCCTGGGAATTTGCTTGGGGTCTCTGGACTTAGGCTCTAGTTCCAGATCTGAATACTCTGGAGGGAAGGCCCAGCCTACACTCACACATCACACGAGTGTCCACGAAGATCCCCAGCCCTGTGGCAACACCAGTCCCAGAAGACTTCACACCTGGAGCCCACATCCAAGCAAGCCACAAAGAGTTAATGTTAGTGTCTTGCATACAGTAGCTGCTCAAAATTATGTAAAGTGGACCGAGACTCCAGAGTCTGTCTGGAATCATCAGCCATGGCGTATGGAAGAAAGTGTGGTCATGAGGGCAGTGTGGACTAGAGAGGGAAAGACGGGGTGGGCCTTGGCTGAGAGCTGAGCTGGGATTTGGGGACTACAGGGTTTGGTGGGCCTGTGAGAGGGGGAGAGGAAATGTGGCAGGTGGGGAAAGGTCAGGGTAGAGGCCAGACATAGGGAAGAGCAGGGTCCGTGCAGGGGCTACCAAGTAGCTAGTAGGCTCCCAGCAGAGTTAGGTGATGGGAAGCCAGCTGGGTCAGGTCACAGGGCCCTCCACAGCAGGCAGTGGGCAGGAGCGGGCCTGCTGTTGGGTCTGGAAGGCTGAGACATGTAGGGAGGAGAGCCAGGTTTAGACAATATTCACCTGCTTATTGCTGGATCAGCTGAAAGGGAGACTGCAGAGAAGCCAGGGGTCCTGAGTAGAGAGAATAGGAAGCTGAATTGGGCCCTGGGTAGCCACAGGTGAGGGCAAGGAAGACGTGGACCTCCTGCCTGATCTGCAGTGGCCAGCAGTGGGCTGGGATAGGGCCGAGAGGCTGCAGGGGCCAGGACAGGCACAGGGATGTCAGAGAGTGAGCGCATCTCTAGGAAGGGGAGAGTCTGGTGCCAGACACTTGGAATAGAAATGTCACCAGATGGGGTCTGAGGAGGTCCTCCAGAAGAGAAAAGGGGACCTCAACTCAGCTTTGGTAGTTTCTGCACTTATACTGTAGAAAAGACTTTCAGGACCCATCAAAAGAGGCGTAAGAAGAGATTTATTCAGGAAAGCAAACGCTAGAGCAGAAAATCCACTTAAAGAAAGAGGGAGTGTGGAGGCTGAAGAGCAAGATGTCCACAAAGACGTTTGGGTGTTCTCAGTCTTCCTTTAAAGGACGTTTTGTAAATGGTGAGCGTGAGAAGCTTGCAGAGGAGGCGTCAACCTAATGAGCTTGATTCTTTTGATCATGGAGCACAGAGTGGGTCATGGTGGCCTGGGTTTTTCTCAGAATCTTTAAGTTGACATTATCTAATTAATAGATGGCGCTTGGATTGTACCCACATCATGGTTTTTTTTTTTTTTTTAACACCGTTTCTTTCTTTCGGGATTTAAAAGCCAGTCTAAAAATACATTTTAAACCAGGCGTGGTGGTGCACGCTTGTAATCCCAGTACTTGGGAGGCTGAGACCAGAGGATCCGGGTTCGCGGCCAGCCTCAGCTACTTAGGCCCTCTGCAACTTAGTTAGACCCTGTTTCAAAATAAAGAATAATAAAAAAAAATAGGGCTGGGGGTGTAGCTCAGAGGTAGAATGCCCCTGGGTTCAATCCCCAGTACCACAAAATAAATAAATAAATAAATAAATAAATAAATAAATAAATAAAAATACATTCTATAGCAAGGCATACAGGCACTAATGAACTGGAATTGGTTCAGGACTAAACATGATTTCTGGGGTCTCCTTTTTGTCCCAAGTGACTTGTCCAAGACTTCCTTTGAACCATGTGCACTGTTCTCCCCGAGAGATCTAACCCATGCAAACATCCTGTCTCTTTGCAGCTCCTTGACCTGTCAGTAGCCTGAAGCATGGCTTTGCTACAGCTCTGACTTGGATGTGTGAAGAAAGATCTCTTAGCCCAAGGAGGGATGGGGGAGCCTCAAAGCCTAGCCCGCTGGGGAGTGGAAGGGTGCTTCTCTGTGGCTGAGGGCAGACTGGTAGGTGGAGAGTGGCAAAATATGGAGGTAAGCAGATGCCACTCACAAAGGCCTTGGTGCCTAGACTGAAATAACCATGCTTTGGAACCTCAGGCTAGAGCACGCTCTTGAAGCAGCCACTCCCCCAGATAGGCAGAAGATTGTAATATGTGGGGGTACTGGTCAAGCAATGCTCCCTGGCATCGGGGCCAGGTGGGGTTTGGGCTCCCAGGGACTGGGTCACACAGCTCCGTAATATATACACAGGTGTATCATAGCCACCTGCAATGATAGGTCTAGGTCTGCCCCAAGGTCGCCTCTTTCTTCAAACCTCTTCAGTGTGACTCTTTAACTCCCTTCACAGCTGTTGCGGCCAGGAGTGACTGAACTTGCAAAAGCCACGTAATGTGTCCAATGTCTCATGATGATCCAACATGCCGGAAAGTTCTGGCATAGAACACTCAGAGCTCTGTCATTTCCCCTCAGGTAACTGCTGTTCCCTGGCACAGGTGTAGGAAGAAGGCTCACCCCACAGTGCTCCAGAAGCGGGGCTTGGGAGGGTGGCACAGAGCAGAGGTAGGAACGGCTTCTCGTGACCAGTGCCTGGCATCCTACCTGCAGCTCCCCAGTGGCTCCAAGGCTACTTCAAGAGGTAAGACAGGACCAGGTCTGCTCAGGGGGGCCTTGGTCTCTGTGGCCTCCGGAGCAGAGCCCCACACCTGTGGCCCGAGCCCTGAGGGTCTGGACTTCCCATCCATACAGTGATCCTCTGAGCTGGCCTCTGAACAATCGCTCACCATGGTAACCAACAGAGGCAGAGCTGTTGCATCAATGACACCACCCTTGGCCCTGTGACAACCAGCCAGAGTTCCGGTGGGTATCCTCACCCACCATCTGTGTCCCAGGGAAAGGTGAGCATTCCCAGGGAACATGTTCAGGCCCTGAGCCTCTGGGAGGTGAAGGAGAAGAGACACCCAACCCAGAGCCTCTGCAGAGCTCTGGGGGAATGAAGAGAAGAGAGGAGACCACGGTTACCAAGGACTGGCCATGACCTGCGTGCCTGGCCTGTACGATCTTGCCCACACTCACCGTGGCCTCTGAGCAGTACTCCTGCCACCACCTGACAGGGGAGGAAACTGAGGCTGGTGAAGGAAAATAACTTGCCTGTAGCCATAGTTAGTGGGTATCAGGCTGGGACCCCAGAGCCCTGCTCTGTGCCAACCACCGGGGCACACATAAACAAACACTAGCAATGATATAATAATGTAATAAGTTCATGGAATGTGATTATAATAATGTAATAAATTCAAAGAATTCAAATAGCCTCAGCACTCTTC
Organism: Glis glis; assembly: GCA_004027185.1. Taxonomy (NCBI): domain Eukaryota; kingdom Metazoa; phylum Chordata; class Mammalia; order Rodentia; family Gliridae; genus Glis; species Glis glis. Next base: position 60,115 of record PVJS01004383.1, read on the forward strand.
AGCTTTCTGTTTCTGAGATCCTCTGAAGCCAGTCACGTGGAAAGTCCAGCCTGTTCTCCCCAAGCGTCCCAGACAAAGCCAGGATCAGTGGCCACCCCAGCTCTCGGCTTCCTGCCAGCCTCAGGTTGGCCCTCCCTGGGACACTCCTAATGCACTCACTGGGGGCTTCTCTGGAGGCCAGGAAATTCCACAGGACACAGCTGAGGCTGGGCAGACACCAGGCGTGCACGGTGTCCAGAGAGAACAAAGCGGGGCTTTCCCTGGACATGGCCGGGAGCAGGAGTTCTTTCCTCCAGGCTGGCCTCCGCATCCACCCACCGCTTCCAGTGCTCTCTCAAGGCCGGGACCCAGCGTCTGGGCTGCTGGTGGGCGGTGAGCTTCCCCCGACTGAAGTGACTGGGCTTCCCCAGATCCTGCCGATGAGATCATCTGCCATTTCAGGCTAGGCTGGAAGATTGTCAGGCACAACAAAGCCGGGCCAGGAGATATCCTGCGTGAGTCATCGGTGGGCCCCAAGCTGGGGGCTTCCGGCCCTTAGGAGACACCACACATAGAGGCCATTGTTTGCTCCGGAAGCCCCCGGGGCACAGCAGGCTCAATGGGGTCATTTGTGTTTTCTCCCTAGTTCTCTGTTACCCTGCTTTCTGGGAGGTGGGGGTCCACCAGCCTGCCTGGATGCCTGCAACAGGAGAAAACTCGCCATTCAGTCACTCACCCACAAGTCCTATGGGGAGCCTCCCTCCCCAGTACAGGACCAGGGCCTGGCCTGGAAAGCAGAAGACAGAGTTCTGAGCCATGGTTGATTCTCCAAGACTCATTGATTCCCGCGCCTTTGTCTTGCCAGTGGAGAAAATAATTCAAAAGAGACAAAGGCTATTGTGAGGATGCTCAAGGCAAGGCACATGAAGTACCCAGCTCAGGCCTTGGACACTCCGGGGCTCTGCACACGGTCTTCCCGCCTCCTCTCTCTCCATCCTAGCTTAAAAAAAAAAAAGGTAATGGGCTTTGATTCAATAGAAGAGATAGCTATGGATCTGTTTCTATCATAACTAACAGACTTTTATCTGAGCTCACACCCACCATGCACCCCAGAATTTGGCCCTCCCTGGGGAATATGGCACTAAGGGGAAGGGGCCGGGTGCAGGAGGCACAGAGCCCAGTGGTCACAGCTGGGCAGAACTGTGGGAACCAGGCAGGGAGGGTTGAGAGACTGCCCTTGGGTCTCAAACAAGCTGGAGCCCCTTAGAAACCTCCAGGAGGGAAAGAAAGCAAAAACTCATTTGTAAAAAGAGTTAAAAGGTTATGAAAAGAGAGGTCACGGAAAGGGAAACCCAAATGACTAATAGGTTCACCAACAGGTTGCCAACATCGCCAGTTATTGGAAAAATACAAGTTAAAGCGTGGAGATACTGTTTTACACCCATGAGATTGGCAAAAATTACCAAGTCAAATAATATCAAGCACCGACAAGGATGTGGGGCAAAAGGCATCCTGGGGAGACACCCAGGCAGGCAATCGATAGGCAAGCTGGCAGGTTTTTTATTGTAAATCAATATGTAAATTTAGCATGCACAGACCGTGTGAGTAGGAATCTTGCCCTACTGAGTTCACCCCAGGGATAGGGGATCAGGCCCCAGGAGGCCTCTACCGAGGACAGAACCCCAGGAAAGTGTCCCACATGGATGCCAGCCTCAGTCAGGCATGCACTCCTGGCCACACACATCCTAGCTTGCAGGTAAGCCGGCAAAATAGGCTTCAGGGAAGACACTCATCCCCAGCCCAGCTGTGGGTCTCAGCTCAGAGCCGGACCGCTGTCTTGCTGCTGATTCTGGCCTGCTGAGGGCCTTGGGCCAGGGGACTTCTCAGGGCTCAGACCCTGGAGAAGGCAAGGCACCCATTTCCTCTCCAAGCTGCAGCCTGACATTCCGAAATCTTCCTCTTGTTTGCCTGTATTAATCTCTACAGTTGCATAACAGGTCGCCACAACTTAGCAGCCTGGAACAGCACCCTCTTATTACCCCACAGTTCCTGTGAGTCAGGAGTCTTGGCACAGCTTACCTGGACTCTTTCTTTGCTCAGGGTCTCACACAACTGTCAAGTTAGCCACAGGAGCTGTGATATCGTCTGGGGAAGAATCTGTGTCCACCCTCACGCAGCAATTCCTTGCAGCAATATGATAGAGATCCCTGGCTCTTTTGCCTTTTTCTTTTCTGGAACCTTCGGGTCCAGTTCTTTGCCAAAGTGTAACACACATGGCCTCGACGCCACTTTTCTATGGAGTCATCTTTGCCCTCCAAAAATCTCCTGAGCAGTCTCTACCGTCCACCTTTTTAGCCATAATCTGGTCATCCAATTTCCTCTCATAAACCAGTTCTGTCACGAGAAAACATGATAATTCCGTGGGGTTCTTGGCTTCCATGGAAGAAAAGGATTTCAGCACGCTTGGGAAAGAATAGACAGAATTTCAGACAGAAGTTTATTTAGGAAAGTAAGGGATACACGTTCAAGGGAAAACGTGGGCCACCTTGAGAGTGTGAGAGAGGACTTTGGGATCTTTGCAATCCTTTTTTATAGGGGACCTGGGGGTGGTGGCTAGGGGCACATGGTGGGAATGGGGCAACATGGCATGGCGGTTTCCTTTCTTTGAATTTTCAGGTTCTTGCCATTTCATTGGTGGGTGCTGAGTTTGATAAAAGGTAAAAGTTCCTTTGGGATAAGAACCCCAGGGAGTTGAGGCGTAAAGCCGGGGTGCAGGGTAAACATGAAACTTCCTCTGGGATTTTCCTCCCAGGAAGTTGAGGCATGAAGATGGGGTGCGGGGCTCGACAAAAGGTGAAACTTTCTCTTTGGGATCTAGCATCTCAGGAATTTCAGGTGTGAAGCTAGGCCATTATGATTAAAAGTGTAGGCCAGCCTTTTTGACACCCAAGTAAGGGACAGGCCAGATGGGCTGTTATTATTAAAAGTGTATAGGGCCAGGCCTATTGAAGACCTTTGCCTAAGAAAAGGACAGACCAGGTCTGCTATTATAATTAAAAGTGTGGTCCATAAAGGGCTTTCGTCTAAGAGGGAACAGGCTCTGCAAGGTGAAGCTAAGGATTATAAAGTTTTTAGATTTTAAAACTATATTTTTCCTTTCCTTCCCAATTCATCTCCTTTCTACCTAATATTTTATTTTTTTCTATCCTACCTCAGTTCCAAAGAGTCACAATCCACATGGTCAGACTTAGATATAGCAGCTACCCCACTCCTGGTACCATTTTTTTTGTTCCGGTCAGCATTCTCACAGCTATAATCTAAAAGATTTGACCACGTAACAGAGGAGGGAAGATTTATTAGTTCACAGTTATCCTTGGAGATATTGGGGTTCAGTCCATGTGAGGCCAGGGACCACAGATCTTAGGGCATGGTGGTGGCTGGAAGTGGAGGAAGGGAAAGCACATGGGTGGTTCTCCTCACATCATGGAGGCTGGAAGCGAGAGAAAGATCAAGGGGAGGAGGGACCATACATAATCTCCAAGGCTGCACCCCCAGGGGACCCACTTTCTCCAGCCACACCCTACCAGCCTAGGCCACCACTCAGATAAATCCACTACAATGTATTTATCCACTGCTGGGATTATAACCCTCATGACTCAATTACAACAATTCCAAACATCAGTTTATGAACTCTTCAAGGGACCATTCTATATCTAACTATAACAGTGTGTGTGTGTGTGTGTGTGTGTGTGTGTGTGTGTGTGTGTGTGTGTGTTAGTGGGGATTAAACCCAGGGGCACTCTACCACCAACCTACACCCCCAGCCCTATTTTATTTTTTATTTTGAAACAGGGTCTTGGCTGGGTGTGGTGGCACACGCTTATAATCCCAGTACTTGGGAGGCTGAGACAGGAGGATCCCAGGTTCAAGGACAGCCTCAGCAAGTAGTAAGACTCTCATCAACCTCGTGAGACCCTGTTTCAAAATAAGAATAAAATAGGGCTGGGGTGTGGCTCGGAGGTAGAATGCCCCTGGGTTCAATCCCCATACATACAAAAGAAACAGGGTCTCGATGAGTTACTGTATGCTGTTACTATAAGCCTCAAACCTGCGATCCTCCTGTCTCAGCCTCCCAAGTACTGAGATTACAGGCGTGCACCACCATATCTAGCTTCCTGAACCTTTCTTTTCTTTTTTTCTTTTTTGTACTTGGGATTGAACCCAGCAGCATTCTACCTTTGAGCTATACCCCCAGCCCTTTTTTATTTTGGAATAGGGTCTTGCTAAATTGCTGAGGCTGGCCTTAAACCTGCAATCCTCCTGATTTAGCCTCCCAGGTACTGGGATTGCAGGCATGTACCACCACACTGGCCAGAATAATCTATTTTGATCAGGTCAAAACCAACTGCTTTGGAGCCCTAATTACACCTGCTCTAGTCTATTGGCCATACACACATTATGGGGCTCCCACTCAAGAGGAGGATTCATTCAGAGCGTGAACACCAGGGCCTGAGAGTCTCAGGGCCAGCACACTGGAAGGTGAAGGCCACCATTCTGCAGAGGGAAAGTGAAGTCAAGAAAGACTTGAGGGACACAGTCTCCCCACCAGGGCCAAAGCTCTGGGAGGAGAGCTGGCAGGGACAGAGCTGGTGTGTCCCACCAAGGCATACAGAGACTGGAAGAGAGGAGTGGAGGGGAAGGGGGAGGGCTGGCTCTCAGCATAGGTAGGTGAGGGCAGAGGGCAGCGGGCCCTGGGGTCACTGGATCTCCTCACTTCCAGCTGACAGGGCCCCCAGACGGGCACCTCTCCCCTCACATGTCAGTCCCTTCCATTGTAGCCCCTTCCTCTGCCCTCCACCCCTGTCGTCACCCCCCACGTGGTCACACAGGCACCTAAGGGTCAGCTGAGGGGCAGTGGGACAGTACCCTGCGTCCCCACCAAAGGACAGTGGGAGGATTGTCACAGGCAGACATGATCTCAGCTGCTGGACTCAGCGCATTCTGCTGTAGGGAGGAACTCGGTCAGATGGGAACAAGCTCCCGCTGTGCGGGCCTCCTCCCACCCGAGGGACTCAGACTGTGGCAGGGACCCTCTCGGCGGAGTCAGAACCTCCAGTGCCTGCGAACATGCCTGCTCTGGCCAGGCCGAGCAGGAGTCCCCAGCCTGGACCACTTCTCCTCACAGGGCACAACCTGCCACTCCCCGCCTTCCCAAGAGCTCCCAGGCCAGTTCCTCCACCCAGAACCAAGACCCCCCAGTCACCTGTAGCCTCTGTTTATGGCCTAAGCAAGTGGAGATTCCCGAGCAGTGGACCCCGACTTCATGGATGACCCCTGTGTGTTGTCCTGAGTCGGCTTCTCACGCCAAGCCGGGTACACACCGCTCCGTGGCACTTCACCTTCGGGTGCAATCCCATGAAACCAGCTTTGGCTAGCTCACATGGCAAAGGATTGTGATGGGAACAGATCCTGCGGCTCACTGGATTATCAGGAAGGCTGGAGAGCCAGGCTGGGAACAGGCAAGATCCAGCTAGATCTCACCCTGGGGACAGCATCCCAGAACCTGCAGCCTTTGAATACACACAGCTGTAATCTGAGTCCTTTTAGCCTCTCCCTAAAGCCTCGCCTCGCCCCCTCCACATTCACAGTCGCAGGGAGAAGGGCCCCACTGCTCAAGCCCCAGTCACAACATCTCTCTGGTCCAGGAACGGGGAGAAGGCATTAGCCTCACAGTGTCTCCCATCATGGGAGGAGGCCCGTGCTTCTCCCCTGGGAGTCCTGGGAGGAAGGGTGTTCAGATGCCCCACACCCCTCAAGGTAGCCCCCATCACAACCTAGGGCTCAGTGGACCATGTTGTCAGGGTCGCCGTGTCCCTGGCAGGTCTCAGGGCACCTGGAAGGCAGGTGGCTCTTGGCACCTGGCCAGCACACTGTCTTCTACATGGTGACAGCGAGCGACTGTGCCTTGTTTAAAACTGGGCTGCTTCACCAAGCCAAGCAAGGAGTCTGCTTAGGTCTGGCCTTTCCTCCCTCTGCCCCATTAATGAGTGTTTCTGATTCTTACAGTATTGGTACCTGGCTTAGACTCGGGCCTCACTGGGGTTTTGACCCTCCATGGTGGACTTCTGTGATTGTAAGAGATATTCTATTAAACTGCTTGTTGGCACCGAACAAGGACACAGCTGTGCCCTCAGAGAACCCCTGGCCTAGGGTGGGCCAGATGAGGCATGGACAACCCAAAGCTGCAGGCATCCAGTGGCTGTGCAGGGGAAGGTCAGGGGCCAGGCCTCCCTGGGCCAGGCAGTCAGCAAGAGAGAGACTGCTCTTGGTCCTGGATCCAGGGCCATCTTTTCTTTAACCATGCCAAGATCCTTCTGCATCTGCTAACTCAGATGCCTGCCCCTCTCTCTGTGCACTGAACCTGAACTTGGAACAGGGTTCCTGGGTACTCCCTCTGCCCTGGCTCTACCAACCCTCCTACACCAAAAGGCTCTGGGGGTTGCAGGAGAGGAACAGAGCCACAGGTGACCACAGTGGCAAGGGTTGTTCCCCTTGGAGCCTGTCCAGCACCTGGTGCTCCATGGAAAGGCAGCGACCCTCTCTCTCACTTCTGGGTTGGCCAGCGGGCTGCTCACCTTTACAACGAGGAATTTGCCCCCAGCAGAGGGGACTGGATTGCACATTCCTGAGGCCTGAGTCAGGCCTGGTTTGGGCTCAGGCCTCTGGAATGTGTTTATGCTACAGGGCTGGGGATGGGCCACTCTGTATCAGGCTGGCCTCAAGCCCAGGGAGGGATGAGGGCTCCTGTCAAGGAGGAAGGCCCGACTGTGACCTCTGGAGCCACCGGGATGCTGCTGTCAGGGGACCGCAGCAAAGCCTTTGTGTTGCTTGTAGCTGGCTTCAGTTTGTTCCGATGGGACAAAAGTGGAGAGGGGCCAGCCCAAGCAGGAAAGGGGGAGAGGGGTTACTGCCTCTTCACTTTCTCCCCTGAAGGACAGCCTCTCAGAGGACCCAGCCAAGTGAGGCGCTGGTGGCTCCTGGCTGTCCTCAGAGCTTAGCTGGGAGTCTGAGCCCTTACCCCACCCTGCCATGGCTGTCTGTCCACAAGCCACAGTTCTTGTCTGTGTCCAGCATGGGCAGCTGCTGTGGTGGAGGAAGCCCCCCTACGCCTGTGATCACTGAGGGTATATTCCCACAGGGTGGCCATGTGCCCTGGCTTGCTAGGACAATCCTGGGTTACTGGGACAATTCTTCACGGTGCCTCCTTTCACTCTCCAAATGTCCCAGTCTGAAAGGTAATTATATAGGCCGGGCGTGGTGGCACACGCATGTAATCCCAGTACTTGGGAGGCGGAGACCGGAGGATCCGGGTTCATGGCCAGCCTCAGCTACTTAGTGAGGCCCTCAGCAACTTCGTGAGACCCGGTTTCAAAATAAAGAATAAAAAATAGGGCCGGGGGTATAGCTCGGAGGTAGAACGCCCCTGGGTTCAATCCCTGGTACCGCAAAAAAACTAAAAAAGATAAAAAATAAAAAAATGAAAGGTAATTATATATTTGCCTTAACTTTATAGGCATTCTTAAATTATTTCATTTTTAAGTCCTACAATGCCCAACAAAAGGGGGTACTTCTAACATGCCCCACTTTACCATGAGGAAACAGAGGCTTAGAGAAGTGACTTGCCCAAGGGCACACAATTCCAGGTGGCAGATTTAGAAACTGCCAGGAACTCGCCAGGCGTGGTGGAGCACGCTTGTAATCCCAGTACTTGGGAGGCTGAGACTGGAGGATCTGGGCTCGAGGCCAGCCTCAGCTACTTAGTGAGGCCCTCTGCAACTTAGTGAGACCCTGTTTCAAAATAAAGAATAAAAAATAGGGCTGGGGGTGTAGCCCGGAGGTAGAATGCCCCTGGGTTCAATCCCCAGTACTACCAAAAAAAAAAAAAAAAGAAAGAAACTGTCAGGACCTTAACTCTTCACTTCAAAGCTCCTCTGCTAGCCACGAACCCAAACTTCCTAACCTAAGGTCCTTTGCTTGATGATTTGAAGGACCAAGGAGCTAGAAGCCTAAATACTAGGAAAATAGCAAAGTCCCATCGTTAGCTCTCTTCCCAGCCCTACTCCTTGGCCATCTTTGCCTTTTTCCTTTTCCCAAGGGACAGTGTGTACAAAGATGATTCACTTATCATCAGTTGCAGCTTTATCATTAGTTGCATAAGCACCATCGCTCCTACTGTGCGCCAGGCCTTGCACAGGGTACCGTTGTCTGATGTCCACACAAACCCTGCAAGGTGGGTGTTACGATGGTCCTCCTTCCACAGAAAGGAAACTCCTCTAGGTCAGGCAGCTGCAAGGAAGCAGGGCTGGGGTTAGAACTTGGGGCTCCTGACTCTGAGCCAGCGAACTCTCCACATTGACATAGGGTCAACACCCCACCAGACCTCAAGATGGGATAGTGTTTGGACTCCCAGGGGTGGGCTTCCTGTGGCCCACAGCAGAGACTTGAGTAGCTAAATCCACATGTACAGACCCTCAGGCCCCCAAGGTGCCTCCTCCTTCCAAGGAGTAGGGCTGTCTTGCCCTTTGAGCTGGTCTAGACCCACACACAGGTGGTCTTCATGACGTGGTGTATTACAGGGAAGAGGATTTGGATGGTGTCTTCATTTTTTTTTTTTTTTGCAGTAAAGATCAGACATCTTTCAGAACAGAGTGTGGTTGCCTTGAAGCTGCAGAAAGAACCATTTCTGAAGGTCAGCCCCCTCCTCCAGTTTCCCCACCAGAGAGCATCCCAGTGGAAGTGTCTCTTCCCACCCCAGCACACTGACCTCTGGGGAGGAGGAGGGATAAAGCAAATGCATTCCAGATGTGCCCGGAAAAATGGTATTTGGGAAAAGTATGTTTGTTCAAAATTTACCAAAAATAGAGAATCCGAGAAGAGGAAAAGACAATCTCGCTCTCCCTCTCTCTTTTAGAAACATGAAAATTTATTTTAAGTCAAGGAAAGATAGAAGACAAAAACAGCCCCCCATACACACAGTGGGGAGGGGTCCCCGAAAGAGAGTAACTCCAAAACAACCTCCTAACTCATTTAAAAAGCCATTTCCCAGGAAGGACTTTCTAAATATATGGTGAATATAATTACATGTCACAAAAGGAAAGGCCAGTAGCTTTGGCAATAAATATAAAAGTTTCACCATATCAAAAACCCTCCGAAAGCCGGGCGTGGTGGTGCACGCTTGTCATCCCAGTACTTTGGGAGGCGGAGACCGGAGGATCTGGGTTCGCAGCCAGCCTCAGTTCTCTCTCTCTCTCTCTCTCTCTCTCTCTCTCTCCCT
>PVJS01004384.1:0-40615 GCA_004027185.1 Glis glis
CCCGGTACTGCAAAAAAAAAAAAAAAAAAGTAAAATAGGGCTGGGGATGTAGCTCAGAGATAGAATGGCCCTTGGGTTCAATCTCAGTACCAAAAAAAGGAAGAGACTTCCTAGATGATAGATGGCCAAGCTAAATAATTCCAAGTGGAGAGGGTAGCAAGACCAAAGGAAGGGTGTGGAGATGACACAGCGTGTGTTGGGACCTGCACTCAATGTTGCAGACCTGTACAGGCAAGACCTACACCTAGCTCGAGGCAGAATGTGGGGGATGTTGGAGTGCACTGCTTGGTCATACCGAGGAGCCTGAGCTTCCTCTTGGCTTGGGGATCCATGAAAGGATTTAAAATGAAGACGTGAGGCAGGAAGATTTATTTATTTTTAATTTTTATTAGTGTATTATGATCATACATAATAGTGGGATTTGTTACCTTTGAGAGTTAGGCTTGAAGTAGTGTGTGTTTAGCTGGGCGTGGTGGCGCACGCTTGTAATTCCAGTACTTGGGAGGCTGAAACAGGAGGATCCAGGTTTGCGGCCAGCCTCAGCTACTTAGTGAGGCCCTCCACAACTTAGTGAGACCCTGTTTCAAAATAAAGAATAAAAAAAAAATAGGGCTGGAAGTAGAATAGCTCAGAGGTAGAATGCCCCTAGGTTCAATCCCCGGTACCACAAAAAAAAAATTACTGTGTGTTTTAAAAACTGAGGATCTCTCTGGCTACTTTGTGGGTAGTAACATTAAGGGGAGCAAAGGCTGTAGGCAGTTAAAAGGCTGTTGTAAGTAAGAAATGAAGAGGGCTTGAATTAGGGCAGCAGAAATGCGGGGTTCTTTTTATTATTATTTTCAAGGCATGTCCAATATGCAGAGATGATAGAATCAGTAGGACTTTTCATCACAGGAAGTGGAGGATGAAGTCGTGGGAGGTTCCCAGATTTCTGACTTGGGTAATGATGCCACCAGACAGGATACAGGAAGAAGAACAGGTTTAGGGTGGGCAGTAAGTGTGGAGGAAGCTGTACTGAGCTGAGTCGGACATTCCTGCAGACATATTGCAGGGAGGGAGAGGAGTGGCCCAAGGATGCATTCTGTGTGACACGGAGCCCCAAGGGCAGGTGACACAGAGAGTGACAGGTTGGAGGGGAAACAGGCACAAGGTAATGTCCTGGCAGGCTACAGGTCCAGAGTGCCAAGGAGAAAGTCAAGAACGGTAGTCTCTAGCAAGGTAAGGACTGGGAAATGCTCATTACACATAAACAAGAGAACAAACCAAGAACCTCAGTGAGATAGCTTTTCAATAAAGCTATGGAACAAAAATTGGACCTCAATGAATTATTAAGTAGGTGAGAGGTGAGGAATGGAGGTGTTTAGTTGAGGAGTCATTAAATGGAGAAAAGGGATAAAGTTGGGGTTTATGTTGCTTTATTGTTAAAATTAGTTGAAACCTCACTGCCTCACTGTCTGGAGACAACCAGCATTATCATGTTGGTGACCACCCTTTCACACATTCTCGTGTACACAGACACACCTACAATGCAGACAAAAAAATTTATTGTCAATAAGATGACCATGTACTAATAAAATGTATTATGTCTTTACATTTAAATTACCTTTTAAATTATAAATGTCAGAAACATATACAAAAAAGGAAGTACAATCTCTTTTCTAATTTGAACCCCAATATTTTTACTATGTGATGCACAGTACCCCTTGATAAAACAAGCCTGCTTCTTACTTCTTTGAAGCATGACACAGAACAGTCAGCCTAGGAAAAAGGCACACCCAATCCCACTGGCTTTAGAAGGTAGAATACAATTACCCACTTGGAATGCTTCCAGGGATGTAAACACAGAATCTATGAGCAGAGCCCTGGGAGCAGCACCACTGAGGGCAAACAACCTCTTACAAGAGGGCACTGACAATATACACCCAAAGAGTGCCACCCACCCAGTGAGTCATCAGACAGGGACGAGTCCCACCCTGTGAGGCCTCCACACCTGCCTTCTGTCTCACCACCATGGAAAGAGCAGCACACAAAGCTCTCCAGTGTGGTGTTGCAATGTCAACAAAGCTGGAAATACTGGTTGGATTGGCCTTGTCAGCCGAATGGCCACTGGATTTGGCTTGGGTTTGCTCTACCAGGAAATGGGGCAAGAGGTCAGAATTGTAACACAGACAAGGCAGCCCACAGACTTCCAGGAAGAGAGCAGGACAGGGATGAGTAGAAAGGTAAGGGGTATGTAGGGCTTTCAGTACAGGAACACAGTGGCTCCCCAACAACTCCATTCTGGTTAAAGATCTCTCCGCTCACCCCAACTCCTACTCTTCCCACTCGAAGTCCAATTTCCTTTCCATTGACAAAGTTATCCTAGCAAATATCAGAATGAACATGTTTTTGACAATGTTTTTCTGTATTAATCACCCTCCCTAGTCTATATACGGATTTAAAACCATTAATACTATAGATCTCTATATAGTAGGTACATTTGAAATTTTATTCTCAACTAGAAAATGAGATATTAAATAATCAAACAGCCTAGCTGGAAGGGGTACATAACATTGCTATATCACTCAGAAGATAATCCTGTTTCTTATAATAATGCCAAAACTCAAAATTTCTGGACATGTTTTTTTTTTTTTTTTTTTTGTGTGTGTGTGTGTGTGTGTGTGTGTGTGTGTCACTGGGGATTGCACCAAGGGGCATTCTATCTCTGAGCTACACCCCCAGCCCTATTTTATTTTATTATTTTGAAACAGGGACTCACTAGGTTAATGAGTCTCATTACTTGCTGAGGTTGTCCTTCAACCTGCGATCCTCCTGTCTCAGCCTCCCAAGTACTGGGATTACAAGTATGCGCTACCATGCCCGGCTCCTGGACATGTTTCTAATAAAACAAAAGGTTCCATTTTGGAAGAGGGATTTCTTTCTACTACTGCTACAAACTGAATGTTTATGTTTGTCCCTCCAAACTAACCTCCAATGTGATGGAGGTGGAGCCTTTGGGGGTGACTAGGTCATGGGGGTGGAGCCCTTGTGAACAGAATTAGTGCCCAGATGACAGAGACCTTCACCCCTTCCACCATGTGAGGATATAACAAGAAGGTACTGCCTGTCAACCAGTCTATGAACCTCACCAGTCACTGAATCTGCTACTGCTTTGACCTAGGACTTTCCAGTCTTCCAGAACCATAAGAAATAAATTTCTGCTGTTTATAGGCCAACTAGTCTATAGAATTTTTGTTATAGCAACCTGAATGGACTGGTACATAGTTGACAGAACCCTGGTATGGAGTAAATAAGACTGTACAGAACTCAAAATCTAGAACATTCTACTGGCAACCAACATGGTGTTTTCCAGTACACTGGTGTTTCGGGGGATGAAGCAAAGGGGATGATGGATAATGAATTTCCTGCTTGGCACAATGCTTCCTATTCTCCTGGGCTGAGTCCTCCGGAAACAGCAGAATACTCAGTGGCCATGTCTCTCCCCTGTTTTCACTCTCAGAAACAAATGGCATGGAATGTAGAGGACTTTGTCTCTTTGAGTAGCACAACCTAATTACGACTGTTGTCTGGTCTGGGTAAATTACAATAAGAAAAAATTTTAAAAAAGGGAAAATACCTACATTTTCTCTTCCTTCACATTTTCCCAAGAAGATTCTGACAAGAAATAGTGAAACAGTGAGTTTTTCAAGTCTTCAGGGGTACTGTTGATTAAGCAAAGCCACTTGAAAAGAAGGAATCTAGAAGATACCGAAATGAAATAGCTGCCACACAACATGCTCAAGCTGCCCACAGCATTTCCATGGGAAAAAAACACTCAAGTTGGTCACTATGTTCCATCCTGCTTTTCTTTAACCTCCAGAGAGACGAGCCTGGTAATCTCCCACCGTCTGCCTCACAATAGACTAGATTTACTGTCAGTGGTGTTAGTTTATGGGAAATCTCTTATAATTATTTTGGTAAATCAGTGTTCAAGGCCTTATAAAGCTATAGATAAGAATTTCTGGCAAAACGAACATATTTTCCACCTAAGAAAATGATGGGAACACAGTGTTCAGTATTGATGGACAATGTACCTACAGATTTCGCTTTTCCAGTACACCGATTTAATGCTTAAAACATGGTGTGTTGAGCCGGGCATGGTGGTGCATGCTTGTAATCCCAGTACTTGGGAGGCTGAAACAGGAGGATTGCAGGTTCAAGGACAGCATCAGCCAGTAGTGAGACTCTCATCGACCTAGTGAGACTCTGTTTCAAAATAAAAATAAAATAGGGCTGGGAGTATAGCTCAGAGGTAGAATGTCCCTGGGTTCCATTCCCAGTACCACAAACAAACAAATAAATAAATAAATAGGGTGTGTGATTTCAGCAGCTTTCATAAACAACAGAGATGTGGCTCATTTGAGTTCTCAAATGTGAAATGCTTCAGCTTCCAACGATGACCATGAACCTAATGCTCACACTGTGTATTTCCTATTAAATGTTTCACACATGGTCTTCAAAGACGTGAGGGACATTCAAGTAGATGTTAGAAAGGTGACACTCTGCTGGAGTCACACAGTCATAAATTCCTTCTCTGGGCAGGTAGCCAACTTTTTACACTGTGTTCAGTCATTACATTCCACTCCACTTCTTGCTCTGTACAATAATTTAGAGTGCTTCCTTTAATTTGCGGGTTGGTTTTCCTGATAAAAGTTTATGTGTTCTTAGATCAGTGACTTTACTTCTCACCTTCCTTGCAAGTGATCTTACCCTTGTTGAAGTACTGTGTGCATGTATCACTCTGAATCTCAACATGATGTTTAATTACAATGCACCAATAAAAGTATAAAAATATGAAATAAACAACCGCTCCAACAAAACAATTAAAATTTGCTTTAAATAGCACCTCAAGAGACACATACACATTAAGATTAAAGAAGTATAGAAGCTGGGCATAATGGCACACACCTATAATCCCAGTATTTGGGAGACTAAGACAGAAGGATTGTAGCTTGGAGGCCAGCCTCAGCAACTTAGCAAAACCCCGTTTCAAAATAAAAACAGCTGAGGGCATAGCTCAGAGGTAGAATGTCTCTGGGTTCAATCCTCAGTGTCAAAAAATAAAAAAGCATACATCATGAAAAGTAAAATTCCTGAATGATGATAAAAATAAAAACTGTTCTGCATAATATTTGCCTTTGAGAATACTCTACATGGTAAGACATGCAGTAATTTAATACTTGTTCATGTATTCAATTGTTCAACAACTCAAGTACCTACTATGTACCTGGCATACTGCAAGGTACTGTGGAGAATGCAGAAGCAAATGAAATATTATATTCAAGAGCTTACAAAGAGCTTACATTTAAATGTACAAGATATTTCATATATTGAAGAGCTTGCTGCGCATAGTTACAATAAAGTGCTATGTGACTCATAAGAAGAAAATGTTCTTCCCACAGAGGAATTTAAGGTGAAGGCATTTAGGATGGCCTAAAGATCACCAACTCATTCCAAAAGAAGATGCTAAGTGTATGAAGGACCAAGAAAATCTAGACCTACTGAAAGTAAAGCTTTGTAAAAGGATAGTTCTTTATCAATGTATTTAATATTCTGAATACTTGGCAACCTAGACATTATAACTATTTAGAAAGGATAAAGGCACTTTTTGAGGTTGCAGAGATAGAAATATAAATTGTAGAGGCCAGCACTCAAATCTACTCATTCCACCCCACCCAGCCACCCTGAACAACCAGAAGAGCAATTCTAAATACTGTGGGACTACAAATCCCAAGCCACATGGGTTTTTATCACAGGTTCGTTTGAGTTGGGGAACCTCCACATCTTATGCATTCAGAACAATTAAACTGAGTCAAGAATCACTTGAGAAATCCAATCCATTCATAAGCTGCCAGACAGAGCGATCTTTTCCTTGAATTAGGTTTCACACTGATACAACACTGCTATACTGGCTTACTCTGCCTAGCCCACATGCAGCCAAACTGGAAATCGTTTCATTAAAGGCGATGATTGAAAGTTAGATGGAGCAATTTGGAATTGATTGCATTACTGAATAGACTGCAGAAGACAATGGCACATGCCTGGCTCTTCAGCCCAATGTACATCTACTACGTATGGAGAGTAGTCATATAGATTCTGGATTCAATGCAGACTTCATGTGGCCATTCCAGAGCAAGAATCTGATTGGAGAAGGGGTCTTTAAAAAAAAAGGTTTCAGTATTACTTATTCTTCTCAAACTTCCACGGCTACAAATGCTATGTACTATCATACATGGATCACAAGGAGCCTTAATTTCTTAATTTCTAAAAGAGGGTTTTCATGGACTTAGGTGAATTTGAAAAAAATTCTAAACAATGATCTTATGAAAACTATCTCATCATGCCTCACTGTATTCAGGAAAATACTGGGCTGAATTAAAATATATGTCACAGATAAATCAGAGAATCTCAAAACAGATTCTAGGGTCAACCTGTTAACATCTTCCATGTAAAGGTGTGTGAGGAACACTTAAATATGTAGGCAAATCTATACATAATATTTAGCAGATTTCACATACCATTAAAGAATCACTTGTCTTACTGAATAATCAGTGTGTTGACCTCTCAAACTTTGTCTCCATTTAGATCAAGCCAAGGACTCTGTAAAGCAAACAAGAATGTGTTCTGCATGCTGTCCTCTATTACTTTCTAAAAATTATGTTTTCTTTTTTTTTTTTTTTGCGGTACTAGGGATTGAACCCAGGGGCATTCTACATCCAAGCTACATCCCCAGCCTTATTTTTTTATTCTTTATTTTGAAACAGGGTCACACTAGGTGGGAGGGCCTCACTAAGTAGCTGAGGCTGGCTGCAAACCAGGATCCTTCTGTCTCATCCTCCCAAGTACTGGGGTTACAAGCGTTTGCCACCATGCCTGGCTAAAAATTATGTTTTCAACTTGAGTATTTCTAGTATATTAGAAACATTATTGACTTAGATAACCTTGTATCTGGCCACTGAATTCAAGTATTAATTATAATCTGCTGCTCAGCCGGTTTATTTGGATTTTTTTAGTGAAACAATCATGTAATTTGCAAATATTTTTTCTCTTTCCTATTGTTTAAAATCTCATTTCCTTTTTTTTGGTCTTACTACATTCACTACAAAATAATAGCAACACTGGCAAGGATGTGTAGAAAGGTAAACTCTCATACACTGTTGGTGGGAATGTAAACTGGAAAAGACATAGGGAGGTTCCTCAAAAAACTAGAAATAGAACTACCATGTGATCCTGCAATCCCACTACTGGGTATATATCCAAAGCAATTTAAATCAGTATGTTGAATAAACATCTGCACTCACATATTTATTGGAGCACTATTCATAATAGCCAAGATTCTGAATCTACCTAGCTGTCCATCAATAGGTAAATAAATAAAGAAAATATGTTTTGTGTGTGTGTGTGTGTGTGTGTGTGTGTGTGTGTACCACCAAAGAATCACTTGTCTTACTGAATAATTAGTGTGTTGATCTCTCAAATTTTAACTGTTTCCACTTAGATTAAGCCAAGGACTCTGTAAAGCAAACAAGAATGTGTTCTGCATGCTGTTTTGTATTACTTTACAGAAATTATGTTTTTAACTTGAGTATTTCTAGTATATTAGAAACATGACTTATATAACCTTTTATCTGGCCACTAAATCTGGCCACTACACACACACACACACACAGTGGAATATCATTCAACCATAAAAAGGAATGAAGTTCTTTGTCATATTGAACCAGAGAATATTATGTTAAGTGAAACCGCAATGGGGAGGAGGAGGAACACAAAGTCCCGGCATCTGAGAGCTTCTCCCGGTGGGAGAGCACTCATTAACAGCAGCACCTATGAACACTGCCTGACAAGAGGGTTAAAGGTAATAGAGAGGTGGGAAAAGAGAACAATTACAGCCCCAATCCAAATGCTTTTTCATCCCTGAGATCATATCACCCTCTTTTCATGATTCACCTAGCCTGCCGGTGAGAGACTCTTGGGACTCAAGGAACAATGGAATGCATTCTTTGCTCCTTCCACTTGACTTGCCCAATTCGCTCCTCACAAAGGGCCAAATCCACCTGCTGCTAAAGGGATATCGCTGAAACACATATATAACATCATGAGAATAAGCTCACGGCTTACAGGCTTCAGCCAAGCGCAGAAGGTTCACAAGCACTCTGAGACGCGGCCGCTGTGGCGGGCTGCAGGTTGAGTGGGAGGCTCTGCAACAGGGTGGCTCTGGGTTTGACTCTCCACTTCACCGCCTACTGACTGGAGGACCTCAAGCCTTGGTTTCCTCATCTAGAATGGATGGTGTCTATTTTAAATGAGATAATGGTGGTATGTAACATACAAGCCCTGCCGCCCTGCCACCGCACGATAGGTGCTCTCTGAGCGCTCACTAGTGTGGTCTTAACTGTTACTTCTGCCAAATGTTCTCTACCTCTGCACACACTGCCCCGCATCTAGAATGTATTCAGTCACTTAATCAGTATCTGAATACATCCACAGACCTGGAGCAACACCTTCCTAGAGTAGGCTCTCTATGCAGCCGCCCAAATTTAAAAACAAAACAAAAATAATGCTGCTGTTAAAATGTTGGGCAGGGACAAAGAGTTAGCCATTAGAAGAGAAATGCTGATGCACTTGGCGGGGCGGGGGAGCAGGGAAAGGAGGGCCCAGAACTTGACCTCATACAGACACACGTTAAATCCTTCATGGCATAGCATTTGAAGAACCGTATGTCACGTGGATGTAAAATTGCAATCTGCAAAAGGTAGACCTGAATTGCTATGTTTTAATTCTTTGAAAATATGTTTATTCTAGGCATTTACAAATATACTCTGTTTTCAAATAAAGGAAGAAGAAAAACGTCAGGATAGTTCTGGAAGATAAACAAAGTTTTGCAATTAAAGGGATTACTCTATTGCTGCCCCCTGAATTTTTTTGCCATGACATGCATGGCGGTTGTTAGTCTCACGCAGTGTTTGTAGAAAGTAATGTGCATTCACAATCTCTTGAATATTTTTTTTCCAATCTGGGTAAGAACTGATTATATTTTAAAAATCAACTCTGAGCCGGGCGTGGTGGCGCACACTTGTAATCCCAGTACTTTGGGAGGCGGAGACCAGAGGATCCGGGTTCGCGGCCAGCCTCAGCTCGCTCTCTCTCTCTCTCTACCTAGTGAGGACCTCCGCAACTTCGTGAGACCCGGTTTCAAAATAAACTATAAAAAATAGGGTCGGGGGTGTAGCGCGGAGGTAGAACGCCCCTGCGTTCAATCCCCGGTACCGTAAAAAAGAAAAAAAAATTAACTCTGACATTGACAATGTCTGTCTAGTAGCTTCCATCCAAAAAGTGAGAATTTTTTATAATGTAGCAGGTTATAAGATAGAGATTATAACAGTAACCTGAGTTTTCCTACGCTGGCACCACTGGTACTAGGGCTGGACAATTCTTTGTTCTGGCAGCTGTCCTGTGCACTGCGGCATGTCCAGCAGCATCCGTGGCTTCTACCCACAAGACACTAGGGGCTGCCCCTCCTCCAGCTGTGACAACCAAAAGTGTCTCCAGACATGCAGACATCCCAGGCTTGGGAAGTGGGTGTAAAACTTAAATCTAGATGAAAACCACTGAAGCCGAGTGGTGGGGTCCCCCTGTAACCCCAGTACTAGGGAGGCTAAGACAGGAGGATCGCAGGTTTGCGGCTGGCCTCAGCAACTTAGCAAGGCCCTCTGCAACTTAGTGAGACCCTGTTCCAAAATTAAAAAATAAAAATAGGGCTGGGGTATAGCTCAGAGGTAGAATGCCCCTGAGTTCAATCCACAGTACCACAAAACAAAAACAACCCACTGCTCTGTGTTAAACAGAGAAAACAATCATTCTTTTTCTGAAGGAAGTAAGAGTGAATTATGTCCAAGTTCCATAACAGATATTTTGATCTTAACCAGTTGACCTACATTGCACATACTGTCCTTTACAGAGGAATTTATTTCTCATCACATTGAAAATATACAAGCATAATATTTCATGTGATTCATCACTGTCCCAGATTTTGACATTTTGATTTTTTCTACTAGATGCAGGAAATACATAATTGCCAGATATAGGTAAAATTATTGAGTCATTTTGTTATTCATCTTTTAAAGCCTGATATTTTTGTACACCATTTTTTCTCTTTCACTATATCCTTTACTCCAAATACACATTTCAATGGACCTCCTAACTCTGACTCACCAGGCAGGCCCAAGAACTGAAAAGATCATTCTTGCCATTCGAGAGTCCAGTATCTGAGATGATGAGAAATGTATACTAGTAGGCCCCTAATGTCCCGAAAGATCACAGGGTTTTAAAAAGAAATGCAAATCTTTACTTTCTTGCTCTATTATTAGGAAGAACTTGAAAGATTTTATTTTGTTGACAGTATTTATTATAATGGAGAAAAGTGTTTTAGCAACAAAGAAAATGCTATAAATAAAGCCATAAGCACACTTGTCTATGCCTGGGAAGGAGAAAGGGAAGGAAGGAAAATCTGTTTCCTTAAAAATGGACAAGAAGGCCAGTATGGTGGCGCATGCTCATAATCCCAGTACTTGAGGAGGATCGCAAGTTCAAGGCCAGCCTCAGCAACTTAGTGAGACTATTTCAAAATAAAAATAAAAAAGGGATAGGGGTATAGCTTGGAGGTAGAATGCCTCTGGGTTCAATCCCCAGTAGCCCCCCCAGAAAAATCAGACAGAAAATTCTCGGGTTTTCTTTCCCTCCCATTTCGTCATTCCTCTTATCTAGATTCCAACTTCTAGCTTATCAGGCCTCCCACCAGCCTCATCCAGGTCTTCATTATCTTTTATCTGGTCTACTTCAACAACTTCCTAAATGGTTTTCCCACCAGCAGTTTCCCAAACTAGATTTCTAACTTTTACTCCTAAATACTTCTCCTCTATTCCACAAACCATTTAAGTGATCTTCTCTGTTGCCTGCAACCCAGAACTGTGTGCAAGTTGGTACCATCTAGAATGCCTTTTGGGCCCATATTCACAGGACAGCCCTCACCCATCACTTCCAGACAGAAGTGCTGCTCCCTATGCAGCAGACCTAATGCATTCACTATGAGGGCGCTCCAGGGATCTCTCGCTGTCAATGTCAGGTGTATACCTGCATTTGCTGGTTTCAAGGGAGTAAGAAGCCAAACTTGTTTTCTAGGAGGTTCTCAGGCATCTTTAGAAACCCATTAAAAAAATGTCTGTTGTTTAAAGATGAGTCAATTTCAGTTGGGTCAGAATTATTTATTGAGCCCTTCAACTATTCAAGCCTGTGATAGATGCTGATAGGATCAATCCTAGCTAGGACTGTCCCCAAGGAGCCTTTAGTAATGAGAAGGGTAAGAGCCAGACTATGTCTCCCAGGGATAAATTGTGATGGGGATTCCAAAGAGGAAGGAAGAAGGAAGACTGCATCTATGTGGTGTGGCAGATTGGGAAAAAGTTCTCAAGGAATGTGGTATTTTAGTTAAGATTTCACATTGGGTAGAGACTGAGATATGTGAGCCCTCCATGCACAAGAAAGAGAATAGAGTAAGACAGGGCAGAGCCTAGGTGATCAACGAGCACTGGCTTGTGGCTGGCATCCACTGGGGTATCTTAGGTACAGACTTGAGGGGCCAGCATTAAACAAGAGTTTGTATTCACAGGGGGAAATCTCCAAAAGGTCCTGGCCAGTCTGTAAAATAACAGCTGCACTTGAGAAAAAAATAACCCAACAATCACAAAGAGAAAGACTGCGGGAGGGAAGCAGGGTCTCCAGAGCAGGCGAGACAGTCAGGGTCGAGTGAAGAGGAAGAGCAGCTTGTTTGGGGATTAGAGAAACAAAATCAACAAGATTTGACAGGGGTTCCTTTGGGGGCAAGAGGGAAAGGGACCAAGGTGGATGGAGGACTGGGATTACCACGCAAGGTGTCTGCTTTTATAAAGAGAAAAAGGTGGGATTGTGAAATGGTGTGAAGGGCTATAAGAAAAAACAAACTTACGGAATGCATACTACTCCTGGGTATCTTTCCAAAGGGATTGAAATCAGAATATTATAGTGATACATGCATATCCATGTTTATAGCAGCACAATTCACAATAGCCAAATTATGGAACTAACCTCGGTGTCCATCAACAGATGAATGGATTACAAAATTGTGGGATATACACACAATGGAATGCTACCCAGCAATAAAGAACAAAATGTCATTTGTAGGAAAATGGATGGACCTGGAGAGCATTATGTTAAGTAAAATTAACCAATCACAGAAAGTGAAGGGTCATATGTTTTCTCTCACATGCAGAAGCTAGGGATAATCAGGATACAAGAGGGACTTTAGATAATGGAGGAGAAACCCCAGTGGATAGAGAGAGGGGGGCTGGAGGGAGGCAGAATTGATGAAGGAAACACTTCCACTGACATTATGTACATATGTGAGAATACCAATGCCAATCTCAATATGATGTTTGGGGAAAGTGAGGAGTGGGGAGAGAGCCAGGGGAGAGCCCACTAAGTGTTGTGTGCATGTATGTCATTATCACTATGAACTGCATTATGATGTGAGACTATAATGCACCAATAAAAGTATATTTTAAAAAACTTATGGAATGCAAAAGGCACGGCCAGAAAAATGGAATATTTCAAATGTCTAAGTGCCCACTACATTTCATTTACCTACAATGATTTTTAACATCTAGAGAAGAAAAGCTCTGTGTTTATTTTGCTGGTCTTACATTCACTCGTTGGCTTGACTCGCTATGAGGGGCAAACCCTGCAATGTTCTGTAGACCAGTTCTAACAAGTTGGAGACTCTGCATAATGTACACCTGACAAAAATCAACACAGAAGCTCCTGAATGATCTGTCCTCTTGTCCCCAGTGGCAAAACAGTTTGCACAATACACTTGGTTTTTTGTTCTGTTAGTAACACCAAACTACTACCCATGTGGGTCAGTCTTATCAAAAAGCCAGTATTTAAGAGTCGGTTATAAAGGCAACTGATTCTAATCCTAAGAAATGGAGTGGAGTGACTTCAGGAAGTTTTGCTAGTATGGCAATCAGTTTTGGAATGTGTTATTAAGTCTGTTACCCTGCAAAGAGAGAAAGCTCAAAGCAATTCCTAAAAACTAAAAGGGAACCTTTTTAAAAGGTCACACTACTTTTTAGAGGTACAAATCCAATATGGACATCAAATTATGAAGTGAGACAAGCACATTCCCACCCATGCTATAAACACTCCATTAACAGTGCGGTCACTGGCGGCTTGTTCAAACTTTCCGCCTGATGTCAATCACATTATCTCATAGGTTAAATTATACTTTAACAGGAGTTAGCCCTTCCAACTAACAACTTTCCACTGAGTACCTAAACAGAAGGAGAAAAGAAATAGAAATCAGCAGCCTAGGAGTTTTGAACCCCGAAGGCTAGCCCTGTTTTGTGCCAGAGCTTGCTTGCTTGCTTTATTTATTTTTGATACTAGATTTTGTGGGTATTGCAAGGATGGTAAGAGTAAACAGGCTGAAATGTGAAAACACTCATGGAAGAATTCTAAAGCTTTTACTAAAGTTATTTTACTACTGCTTATAGGACAATCAAGAAAAGCTGAATAGTGTTGACATCAAATAACTTTCTAATGTGTTTGTTCAAGCTCCCTCTTTCCATATCTCCCATAAAGCTCCTATTTTAAGAAGAAAATAGTTCCTTTCTTCCCAATTTTAACATTCATCCACCCACCCCTTTACCCCTTTAACACTTAAATCACTAAACTGGGTCAGGCCCTGGAAACCAGCCACAGCTTGTGAACAGCTAAGTCTCCGTAGGAAGCCACTAGCTAAGGTGGTTCCACCATAGTAAAAACCAAATCATTTCTTCTTAAGTTCACCTTTCACTGTATTTTTTCCATGAACATTTGATACTGGAACAAAATGACCCAGTGAAAGGGGGGAACTTTCACCCCTAGAGAAATAAAAGACTATAAACAGAATTCAAGGATGGAAGCAGAGTGGTTTTGGTAAGAACGTCACTGAAGAGTTCCACAACACAATTTTTTTTTTGTGGTACTGGGGATTGAACCCAGGGGCATTCTACCTCCGGGCTACACCCCCAGCCCCATTTTTTAATCTTTATTTTGAAACAATGTCTCACTGAGTTGCGGAGGGCCTCATTAAGTAGCTGAGGCTGGCTGTGAACCTGGATCCTCTGGTCTCAGCCTCCCAAGTACTGGGATTACAAGTGTGCGCCACCACGCCTGCTTCCACAACACAATTAACTTTGCTGTTGGTTGCCATGTTGCTGAGACATTTCCCCCTTTCCTGAAGTTTTTAAACAGACAGAAAATTAGGGTAATGAACATCCATATCCCCTTTACCTAGTCTTCAGCCTTGTTTTGAGTTATGAGTGTGAATACCAATGTGAAGGACACATCCAACCTTCACAAACACTATGACCATGAACACTATGTTAAGAAGCTAGAAAAATTAAATAAGAGTAGTAGGGCTTAGAAAACAATCCCACAGAGCACGGCGCTTTGGCACGCTGAGTACTTGGAAGTGAAGGGCACTGGAAGGCTCTCAGAAGCAAAGTCTCTTTGACCTTTTCCTGCCCTCTTTCTCCAGCTCCCATTTTTTCCTCAAGGTCCGCCATGGAAACTAAGAATTCTTCTTTCTCAAAGTAGGTCATAAACACTAGAACCCCTTTCCCTAGAGCCATCCATAAAGCCTAGAAATGTTAGTCTACTAAGCTCCTCCACTGTCCTGATTTTCTGTGTAAGAGCTGGTCATAAATAAATTCTCTACTTTGTCTGATAGTAGCTCATAAAGACCCTCATTCTAGAAGGGGTCCTGCCCTCTACACGGGAGGAAGGAATGCCACACAGAAATGCCAAGAAGAATCCGAACAGACAAGCCTTGTTGGGTTTCCCACTAGGACCCTTTGTGAAAGACTTGTACTCTTTGTCCAATCACATTTTTACGTGGCTGTCCATCCTTCAAATCCAATTATAAAATCGAACAGTTTTCACTGGGCCTTTGGGTCTTTACTCTGAAGGCTCCCATGTCATGTAAAATTTTGATATAATAAATCTATTATGCTTTTCTCTTGTTAACTGGTCATTTGTTTGGGTGTCAGCCATGACTCCTGTGAGTGGTAAGGGAACCATCAACCCATCCCTACAGGAGCAGAAGATGCCACTGGAAGGAAAAAGTGGCAGAGACCATTTCCCAAATGCGAGGCTATTAAATTACTTAATTAGTTTCTCTCTCTTTTCTGAATCATCCTACTTAGATTGTATTATTCTTTAAAAAGGTAATATTTAAAAGGCTTTCTTTCCTATGTTCTTCTCCTGGCTTCCCTTTAATACAAAACTCTTGGAAAATAACTGAACCTTGCTTGCTGTCTTACTTCCCATTCATTTCTTTTTTTTTTTTTTTTGCGGTACCAGGGATTGAACCCAGGGGCATTCTACCTCCGAGCTACACCCCCGGCCCTATTTTTTATACTTTATTTTGAAACCGGGTCTCATAAAGTTGCGGAGGGCCTCACTAAGTAGCTGAGGCTGGCCGCGAACCCGGATCCTCCGGTCTCCGCCTCCCAAGTACTGGGATTACAAGTGTGCGCCACCATGCCCAGCTTTACTCCTTAGATATCTAATATATATTCATGGCAAAACTGATTGGGATAAATGTTCCTTGGCACACTATATTAGTTCTAAAGACTAAAAGAAACTTTGATTATTCTCCATATTACTACTTTATTTCATGCAACAGAGAAAGTACACAAAGTGTTGCTCAACACTAGAAGTTACTTTTGTAAACCAGTGATTCATGCTAATTAAACTTGCAACCCAGGAGAATAAAATTAGCTTGTTTCAACATTTCCTTTTGTTCAGTAATTACAACTCAAGGTTATGTTAGATACCATGCTACTATAATTTTGCCCGTGAGACCAACACTGCACATCCCACATTTTTAAAAACAGGCAACTCCAATATAAATCCAGGTGCTTGCTGAATAAGGGCCTCGAAGTCTGCATAAGCACTTCTTACCATCCCTGTGTGTAAGTGTCACTTATTTCCGTACATATTGCAGCAAGGGGGGAAGGACTGTGATCACTTCAGCTTGTTACAGATTCACTGGATTTGCAGGAGAATGAGAATTTAAAAATAGAAGCCCAACGTGGCTGCAATTTATCTCAGATGCTTATGTTCAAGTAGCAATCTGTTCGCCCAGGGTGACAGCAAGCACTCTGCTGAATGACTTGAATTTTCACAAACCCACTCAGAATTCCATTACTTTTCAAACTGGTGGACCAAAGTTAGACAGACACCTCACGTTCTGATCCTTTTAGCGTCGCAAAGCTGTGGCACTGTAGACTTTTCTTTGCTGGTTTTCATGAGAGGTGAGAGAGGGGAGTTCTTCATTTCATACTCAGCCTGTGCCAACATGGTGCTGAGTCATTTACACAATTTAGATCTCAGAGGATCTTCACAATAATTTTCTGTAACTTTCCATCGCAGAGAGTGCACACTTAGAGCTCAGGAGAATAAATAATATTCCAGAGTCTACGGCATCTTCAGGTCTTTGTGGGACCTGAAGTTTAAATTCAATGTCAAATCATGAATACTAAATTAGGTTTAAGGCCTTAGGAGGGGGTCACACAAATGTGACATGTAATTTCATGGTAATAATTTGGATCTGCTTAACTGACTAGTATGAAATGCAAAGACAAAATGAATTTGATAAATAGATACGTGAATTATAAAATGAAAACCATTCCTCTATAGGAACTCTTGGCTAGAATTAAGTTGTACTAGAGGTTTCTTTAATTTTTAAAAATAGATATTTTTTGCTCAATATGTCAGGGTAAAAGAGGGGGAAGAGTGGGTATGTAGCGTGAATGTGTAGCATCTGATGAAGTTTCAGATAATTCTGAAGTTAGATGTTCTGAGTGTGCCGAATGCAGAAGAATTCTGAGTTCTCTATATTGTACGTTTCTCATGCAATCTTTGCCCTACTGATGCTTTTTGAATAAAACTTGTGTGAGAGTAGCAAGCTCTTCTCAACACTCTGCCATTTTTTCTATGTGGTTTCCCCACTGTGAGCAAAATATGTGGCGCTGATTGAACACATTCTCTCTCTTGGGACTGATTATTTGTTATACCAAGAAATCTCCTTTTTTCTCCAAAATTAAAACTTATTTTGCCAGAATAAAGAGGCTTTATTTGCCCAAAACACATCTAATAATCACATAGTTTGGAATACAGAGCTTCTTATTACTACCATTTCAGAGTGTAGTTCTGATACAAACTTCAAGTCAAATTTAGCTTGTCTTGAAGTTGTATGAAATTATTATTTCTTTTCACATAAGAAATTTCATTAAAATCTCTGATACAGAACATGGGAAAGACACTCTGAACTGTGATTTCTTAACAGGGCCGAGTCTTTACCACTTCCTAGGATATGTGTGAAGACAGCTGCTGTGTGTGGCTGTGCAGGTTTTACACTGCCCAATTCCAAGGGACTCCGTTTGCAAAAACCACAAAGTGAGGAACACTGCCCGTAACCATACAGTGCAGCAGCTCTGGCTGGAACAGGTACGGCCTGGAAAGAATGCTTGCTACCTACGCCAGAAAACAAGAATGCATTTGAAAAGATGAAGGGAGCAGGCCACCAAGATATAGATGCCAGCTTGGATTCAAACGGGCAAATGTGGACACTATGGGCATTACTATAAACAAGGACACAAATAGATTATCATCTACTGAATGACGCAAGAATGCATAAGGTCATGCTGATCACAACAGGTAAGTAAGTAAATAAAAGGGAAAGAAGGAAGTGCTTTTTCCTTTTTCCTTTCAGTAAAACAGAGACTAGCAAACAAAAGGAATGATGCAGCTAAGGGAGAAAAGCAGCTTTTTGCCACCTTCGCAGAAAAAATCCAATCAGACAGAAATCATCAATAGATGCTCAATCATGGTGGGGAGGAGGGGCAGGAAGATTTAGAGAAGGAGCAGGAAACTTAGGGGGTCTTGAAGTCTTCTGTCTGAAATTTCCTAGTAATGGTAGTTACATAGCAAAGAAAGCAGACAACAACTTAACCAAGTGATTGAAACTGACATCATCAATAAGGGCAAATGACGTTCTTGGCCCTGATATGTGGTTCCTCAGAAGGACACAGCATTATACATGCAGTAATCCAGCCCCAAAATGTAGAATCTGAGTCTAAATCACAAGGAGACAGAGAAACCCAAACTGTATACAACAACCTGCCTGTATTCTTCAAAAATGTCTATACTATAAAATACAAAGACAGCTGAGGAACTACTCTGGATTAAAGTGGACTAAGGAGACATGAAGGTCAAATATAGTAAGTGGCTGCAGCCTGGATGTGTCTCGGAGGGAAATAATGCAACAAGGGACACCATTGGGACAACTGACAAAACTGGGGGATGGACTGTAGATTAAAGTATTAAGTGTCCTGAATCTGCTAACAGTACTACAGTTATATAAGAGGATATCCTTGCTCTTAGGAAATGCACAGAGAAGTATTAGGGGATGCATGCTGTCTACTCAGACACACACACACACACACACACACATACACACACACACACACTCATGTTTGTGAA
Organism: Glis glis; assembly: GCA_004027185.1. Classification (NCBI taxonomy): domain Eukaryota; kingdom Metazoa; phylum Chordata; class Mammalia; order Rodentia; family Gliridae; genus Glis; species Glis glis. Next base: position 18,667 of record PVJS01004384.1, read on the forward strand.
CTCTCCCTATTCCCCTCCTTCTCTCTCCCCCTACTCCTCCTTACACACACACACACACACACACACACACACACACACCACTATAACCTCTAGAATGATAGTATTGAGACTTGAGTTTCAATTTTACACCATAATCAATAACACAGTATCCTCTTGTTTAACCTGTTAGCTTATAGGAATTTTTTTTAACTAGTAAATCACTAAACTTGCCATTGTAAATTTTGTAAAGCAACTCTCTTGGTGCTATTGTAAGACGTGAAACCCTCAATCAAAATGATCAGTGACATGTATTTGTACCTGAAACTTCTAGCTAAGCTTCTTGCTGAAGCAGTTCAGGAAGACAGCTCAGAAAATGTAGACCGACACTCATCTAATCACTCATTCTATTTTGCCAAAGGGCAAATGATCTCATAAACCATTTGGTCCTATTTCAAGTTTTTCTTTCTTAATCTGTTTTCTCTCCTTTCATGTAAAGGGATGTGATCTTGGTGTCCATATCTCATTTTAGTCTTGGCACCTCAATTTCATTAAAGACAATTACATCATTTGTAATTAGTATCATTTGCAACTTGATTCCTGGTTTCCCAGTTATGGACATCATCATACAAACAGAGTAAGCTGCTGAACATACCATGTCTTTCTTCCTAGAAGAAGTGGGATGGCTGTTAATACAAAAACATATGCTCAGAATACTAATACTTTTGCAAATATTTGCAGGTGTTTCATCAGCTGACACTGTGGACATCTGTTCCCAACTTTGGTTGTATTTTTTTTTGGTGTGTGTGTGTGGTACTGGGAATTGAACCCAGGGGCTTCTACCTCTGCACTACACCCCTAGCCCTTTTTATTTTTTTGTTTTAAAACAGGGTCTCGCTAGGTTTCTGAGTCTCGATAATTTGCTTAGACTGACTATGAATCTGCGATCTTTCCATCTCAGTCTCCCAAGTACTGGGATTAAAGGTATGTGCCACCATGCCTGGATTCTTGGTTGCATTTTTAACTAAGGGATTCTTTTAAAATCCTGATGCCAACCCCACACCAATTATACAAGAAATTCTGGTGGTAGGACCCAACAATAAGTCTTTCTAAAACCCCCTAGGTGACTCAATTGTGTAGCCAAGTTTGAGATTCCTAGATCAAGCATCCATACCAATAGAGAAGTTATCATTTATATATAGATTCAAAGGATGCACAAGAGTGTTTTAGAATTGACTAAGTAAGAACTATAGTAAGAACTATACAGTCCATAGGAAGGTATGTTTGTACACGGGAAGAGGTAACTGAATGAAGAGCCATGTGTTCCCATGAATGTGACACCTGGTAAGTACATCGGGAGACCTCCTGGGGCCATAGAGGACCCATGGGCCTTCCAAACCCAATGACAGGTTCTGAGAAGCAGCATGGCTGAGGGCGGTGACTGGTGGGGAGAACGGTGTAAACAGAAAAGTGTCAGGTGCGTTCAGGAACAGTGAGATGACCAATCTAGCTACAGTGGAAGTTCACTCTTTAGAGCAGCAACAGCTGGAGATGTAGGCTAGAACTCTGGATGGCCTTGCACAGCAAGGCAAAGCAGCCATGCAGTGAGGTCTCTCAAGGGTCGTGAGGAAGTGACCAACTGACAGCAGTTCTTTGGGAAGACTGATTTGCTAGAGCTATTCATGTTTATTGGGGGAAAAGACTAAAACTCAGTCTATTAATAGAAGAATACAGCAAGTTAAGTAAAATCATAGCTATAGATGAAGCAATGAAGCAATTTACCTTTCTGAGTTTTCTACAAAGACAGAACCAGAGTTTGAGCCTGCTAAAAATAGTATGAATTTCAGATGTTGTGGGAACTATATGGAGGAGAGACTGGGTGACATGGAGGGTTAGTCTCATCCTACGCCTGTGAAAAGTGACCCCTTTGCGTTGGCTCCCACTTACAAATGTAACCCCTCTGTGGCACCTAAATGTTTCTGTTTTCCATGAAAGCTACTCATAGGACTAGGAAATTTAATTTTAGAGAACAAAGTTTTAGGCCAGAGAAAAATTCTCTCTTTCTTATAATATTTTTGAATAAGAAGTTTTTTGAATTGCTCAGTAATCCCTGGGTCATATCAGCAATAGAAGATTCTTAGAAATCAAGAAGGGTACCAGAGCATGCATGCATTCATTCATTCATACACTCATTCATTCATTCAATATTTATAAAAATAATACCATTTGTTACTGTTCTGGACAGTGGGAATACAGCAAAGTCCATTTTCCATATAGACAACTTGCTGAGTATTATAGACCAAGTGGCACGTTAGAGCTACATGATTTATGCTTAGTTGGTTAAAATGTCCTGCTATAGACTTTTTAAAAAATTAAACAGTAACAGTAACAAAGTTAAGAACCCTTATATAATGAACTATAAGCACCAGAAGAAAGTATAGGGTAATATGTTTGTTTGTTTGTTTTTCAAAACTTTATTTATAAGTTACCACTATTGAAAGTTTATTCAAGCCACTAAATGTGCTTGATAAGAATTAGTTAAATGGCATTGTTGATGGAACAGAGTTCGATGTGAGGTGAGAGGGCAGTGATCATCCCTAGAGCAGTGAGGTCATCTCAGGGGCTCTGTTCTAAAAGTCTAGTTGAAAAGAGAGACACACCCAGATATCTGAACTTCTGAGCCAATACTGTCAAGATCAGGCCACAATGGTCACTTGTGAAATGGCACCTCCTAAAATCATTACATCACAGTCATTCCTAAAGCAGTGTTCAAGCTGCACATAGGGTTACTCACAGACATGGGCACTTGGAGCCCAGAGGTTGTCTACACGTATTCATTTTAATCCCAAGACTACAGAGAAGTTCTTTGTGCTTGTAAAATGTCCATCTTATAAATATCTAGTTGCATTAATTATAAATATCTGTGACAAAATGAATCTGAGCTTTCAAGGATAGATATATAGCCACATAAAAGTGATTCTTCTTTTTCTAGGTCATTATCATTTCTACTTTACAGACAAATCCCATTTTCCCTCTGTGATGGGAAAAAAATCAACTCTCCAAGTCCCCTTCCTCCCTCTGCCTTTTCTTGTCCCCCCTGAGAGGAGTCTTACCTGCATAATGTACTGGAATCTCTATCTTTGGCCCAATGACATAGTGGCCCTCCTCCAGGCTGTGGGCGGTGATGGTGGTCCACTGCCGGCACGAATGGATGAGCAGATAGTCATTCTCCCGCAGCCCTTCTATGCACTCTCCTGCAAAACACAATCGTACATAAGAAGCAGAATTCACAGCTGCCAGCCCCATACTCTGTAATGAAATTTCCTTAGCTAGAACTTCACTAATGTAGAAGTTGACAGTTCATCCAAAGATGACATAAAGTTTACCTTTGAGGTGGTTAAGAAAAAAAAAAAAGATAAAGAAAAGTATTCCATGCCAAGTTGAAAACGACATAGGATTCCATAAAAAATGTTTCCCACTTATTTGGCAAAGCAAAATTCAAATACCTGATCATACATAAATGATTTTATTTCAAAGATAATATTTTAAAACTGCCTACAATCCATTAGGTACTATTTTGATGTTTTATATATATTATTTCATGAAATAAGATAACTTTATTAAGTAGGTATTACTCCTTCTTACAGGTGAAAAAAATCAATGTTCGTAATGTTAGCATGTCTAAATTCACAGATTTAATAAGCAAAAAAGTGGAAATTCAAAACTAGACCAGATTGATTCCAAAGCTTATGCTCTTAATCATTACAATAAAGGTATCAGAAATAAACTCATGTCTCCACTGAAAGAGCACTTGAAATGAGATGCCTATATTTCCTTTTAAATGTTATTATGTTTGCCAGTTCGCTCTGGCCTCCTACCAAACCTTCCAATCAATTAAGCATAATGAAGCTTTATGGCCTACAAACAAAATTATTTTTCATTTTAATATTTTCTGAAGTGCCTTTTTAGTCTTTGAACTGATGACAAACTATTTCAAAAGAGAATTCCACTCCCTGAAATGTAAAAAATGTTTTTCAGATGCTAACATAATCCATCCCATTAATTCTGGGTTAGTCCTTTTAAATACTCACTGAAAAGGCTATTTACTTTATATGGAAAACAGCCTTCCGTGTGTGTGTGTGTGTGTGTGTGTGTGTGAGTGATGGTACTGGGGATGGAACCCAGGAGCATTCTACCTCTCAGCTACACCTCTGGCTCTTTTTATTTTTTATTTTTGAAATAGGGTCTCCCCAGGTTGCTGAGAATCTCACTACTTGCTGAGGCTATCCTTGAACCTGCGCTCTTCCTGTCTCAGCCTCCCAAGTACCGGAATTACAAGCATGTTCCACCACACCTGGCTTACCTTCCTTATTTTTGATGTTAACTTTGTTACAATAATTATTAGTGATGTAATTAATTGTGTGTTTTGAAATGACATCTATAGATCTGTCTAAAATTAAGAGTCAGTACTTTTATTTTTTTAGGCACTAGAAGCTGAACCCAGAGGCATTCTACCTCCAAACTCTACCCTGGACCCTTTTTATTTCTTGTTTTGAAAACAGGGTCTCATTGGGTTGCTGAGTCTAGCTAAATTGCTAAGGCTGGTCTCAAACTCATGATTGTCCTCTCTCAGGCTGCAGTGGGATTACAGCCTGTAGTGGGATTACAGGTGTGCAATACCACGCCCGGCAAGATTCAGTGGTTTTGGAATCAATAGAGAGAGCAGTAATGATCAACTTGGTTATTCCAACCATAAACCATCTAATTTGTTTCCAAACCAATAATGCAATGATCTTTAGAGCAATCTTAATGCAGAAAAATGATAGAAAATAGAGTTATGATAAAAACAGAGATAAAAGCTTTATTTTCTGAGGGGGGAGGTGACAAACTGACATGGAGGTGGAAGCACATTAGCAGGAAGGGGAGGCTCGAATTCACTGGGGGGAATTTCCAAACTAGAGCCCTGCCCTTCAAGCCTTGAGATAACCAGGCTTTTTCATAAAGACATCTCCTGAGGGTCCCTCATACTCATGAGCTTTCTGCATACCCCAAGCATGTTAGGACAGACAGGAAAGATCTAGAAGCCCTTCTCTGAAGGAGAAATCCAGCAGCCCCTCTCCGTGCCCCCACCAGGAGAGGCACACACACAGCAGGCAGAAGAGTTAGGAGCCACAGGTTTGGAGGGGAGCAGACCTGGTCAATGCTGTCCATGCTGTGCCACCCGACACTGTGTGGTCTTGGGCAGGACCCTTCTTTTCACCTATAAGATGGGGTGACCACAGTTCCTGCTGCACAAAATGGCTATGAAGATACCCTGACCGCAAAAGGAAAGTGTGTAGCACCAAGTCTGGAATATTAGGAGTGATTAGGGAACATAAGCTATTGACTTTATTGTATGTGTTTTCCCCTAAAATGTATTCCTTATGTGAACAGTGTAATTTAGGTCATGTTATCCTTTAAAATGTTAGGAAATTACCTTCAGAGCAGTCCAGCAACTTGCTTGGATCCACACAGCTAGTAAAGGGCAGAAACTGACTTGAAGGTCTCTCTACATTTCTCCCTGATCTTCCAACACCACATTGTCCTTTACCTTGTAAACCTTGACAATAACCCAAGAAACAGCGAGAAACTGACCTTAACCTTCACGTTTTACTCATTTGCTCAACCAGTGTGACAAGCACGGTTCCGCGCACGAGGAATACATCGGTGAATAAAACAAAGCACTTAATATCCAACAGGGAGGAGACAGCCAATCCCAACAGCAAAAATGAAAAACTACACTACAAATTAGAAGGTGAGCTATGCTACAGGAAAAAGAAAAACTAAAGGGTGGGAGGATCACACATGTATGAGAGGAGGCAGTTTGCATGTTTGCTATTTTAAAATATTCCTTATCCATTTATCCAACAAACATTTATTATATCTTATGAACAGACAATGGGTAGTGGGCAAAAATTAAAGGAGCCTTGATTCCTGCATTGAAGTAGTCCACAGTCTCACTGGTGAGATGTGTTCATAGATAATTTTATGTAAGGCACCGTAGGACCCATACTCTACAAGAGGAGCAAGAACTATAGGGGGGAGCTGAGTGTGGTGGCTGCACCTGTAATCCTAGTATTTGGGAGGCTGAGACAGGAGGATCGCAGATTTGCAGCCAGCCTCAGCAACTTAGTGAGGCCCTCAGCAAATTAGTCAGACCCAGTTTCAAAATAAAAAATAAAATAGGGCTGGGGATGTAGCTCAGAGTTAGAATGCCCCTGAGTTCAACCCCCAGTATAAGAAGAAGAAGGAGGAGGAGAAGTAGTAGTACAGGGTAGAGACAGGGACTTCAGAAGATGAAGAGAAATAAAGGGAAAATACAGCATTTGGGTTGTTCCATCTTTGATGAATGAGTTGGGCTCAGATGCAAGGAGGCAATGGGGAACTATTGAGGGATAAGGGAATGACCGAAGCTCTGCTTTAGGAAAATTAATCTGGTGGTATTATAAAAGATGGATGGGAGGAGAGAGAAACCAGAGCCATGGGGCAAATGCAAGAAACACAGGGTAGAACACACTGCCATTCAGGGAAAAAAGAAAAATGTCATTTCCTGCAACTAAATTGCTATATCATAAAAACTGTTTTAATTTTATTCCACAGTGGGCCCTAAACAGGCAGCCAAGAAACAACTGCAGTCAAGTTAATCAAAATGAAAATTTAATGGTAAGTCCTATTGCTTGCTGGTGTAGTAAGCACTCTAGCAAGAGGATTCACAATGTCTTTCAAAGACATAACGTAGTAAGAAACCAATGCCTATTTGGGGGCTTATGTCTTTTTTTTCTTTTCTTTTAACAACTGAACCATAAGCATGCTTTAGGCAAAATAAGTTTCACAAAAATTGTCTAGAAATAAAACTTAATACAATCACTTAAAATATCCCAGGGTAGGCCACTAACAGAGACAGTGCATTAAATGAATTCATAAAGTAAACAACTTTTTGTGATAGAATTATCCTATTGCTTAACTACTATGTATAACATACTAAAATTTATATATTTAGCTCAATGATGGAGTAACAAGAAGTCTAAGAGAACTGTATGTTAAACTCCAAAATATGTGAACGCCATCCTGAACTGTCCCCACAGCTAGCATGCTTCTGGGATATAAATTTGCCTGGTTTGAACTTGATCCCCTCAACATTAAGTCTTACATATCTGTTAGAATAATTTTTAACATGAGGAAAACTTCAAAGTAAGTCCTGCTTTAGAAAAAAAATACAATTTCAAAATCCAAAATAAGTGTTTATAAGCTGGACGTGCACCAGTGGGAGCTCTCCTCCCTGTCCTCTGGCTTCCTGGTCAGTATCTTCTGCATCACATCCCCTCCCTCTCACCTTCTCTCACTGTTTCCCCTTCACCTCATCCCAGCCTGCAGCAGCTAAGGCTCCACCCTTAGCCTATTCCCTCTTTCTCCTTTACTATCTTACACATTTCTCAAGGGTTCAATTTGTCACAGACCACTCCTCGATCCATGCTACCAATTGCTAACTGCTCTTTACCATTTTTATGTCACATAGAACACACCCTGGTTACCAGAACAGAAAACAGAAAAAGCCAATTATATGTGATTTTAGATAATTCTCTAAATTGTGTCATGATCATGGCAGCTAGTAAATGAAGTGTTTTTATTTCCCACATTTGTGGTACTTTGTTCTTGCTGTTGTATTTCACATCAGAGTAACAGGCTCAGTCAACAACTTGGTGCTGTATTTCCACTGAAGGCTTCTTTCAACTCACAGAGTACCTGACTCTGCAGAGCAAACATATAACCTTATATTGTTGATTCATTTTTTAAGCATGCTTTTATTCCTGATTAGCTTGGTAATAGAACAGTGTCTATGTTGGGTAGTCACATATTTTTTGAATTATTAGTAAGGCCCCAGTGAAATAATCAGTTATTAACACATGTGCAATGACTGACCAAAGTGGGCATTGTTTTAATCTGTTATGGACATAAACTTCCTTATGTCTAGCTAAATCTATCAACAATGGGCAAATTAACGCCTTCTATGATTTTTATGTTGCTCCTTACTACAAATCTAATTTAATAGTTGTGAGTTCTCTCACTTTCCCAATGTCAACAGGCAAGCTGGTGTACTCACACTTCCTCACTGTTAGTAAATAATGTGGCGTAATTATAATTATGTGTTTACTTGACCTTACCATCCTTTTCATGTAGAAGGGAAGCTTACTGAGTCAGTTAAATACTCAAACCACTGCATTTCTCTTACAACTTAAACATTTTGAAAAGTACCTTAATGCCAGGAACTGAACACCAAACAAGTTTCCCCTTCTTCCCAGGCACAGGGTAGATCATAGTGCCTTACTGCAAGGGCAGTTCGTGCTGCCACATCACTGAGTTATAGCCAATAGTATGTGAGCAGAAATGCCATTTCCCACTTCCAGGCCTGGCCTTACCCATGAAGCAGCTCACAAGCAATCCTCTGTGCAATGCTAAATATTGATTCCCAGGAACACCTTGGAACAAAATGAAGATAGCACAGCTGCCAGCAGTCTGGGTTCCTTAATTAACACAGAGCGGAACAAACCACCTACCATGCCCCAACTACACACAGAGCTGGTGTGTGAGAAATACCCTTCTACTGTGGTGGTAGGCCAGGGACGTGTTGCAGTTTTCCATTTCTGTTACAGGAGTTAGCCTACTCCACTAAAGCATCTATACACATAAACTTCAGCACCAGCAAAGCCTCCTGATTATAATGCTCACAAAACTTCGGTTACAGAGGCTATTCTTTCTACATATTCTTCACAAATATAAACTTTCCTTCATTTCACAAAGGTAGCTTGGACTAAAAAAATGCCTCTCATTCTTTTAGTTGCATTTCATTCTACAAATTGAGGAATATAATTACATGCCATTTAATTAGCCTCCTCAAACATTTTCAATGTATGAGGTCCTAGTAGTTTTAGTCTCCCAGATTAAAACAAACATAATGTAGCATTGAGATCATATTTCTCTGCCCCAAGGGACTACAGCCCAAATGACCTGGTGGGTATGAAAGGATGCATGTGGGGGGAGGAGGTGAGCAGGCGATGTCACAGTGAGCTGTCACCAGAGAAAGGGTAATCACAGAATCAAAACACTAAATGTTGTCTGCCATGAAAGGTGGGAGGGTGTTCCAAAGAGGAAGTAACAGAAGGCAACGAGAATTCTAAAAGAACTAACTGGTTGTGAACTATTAAGAGGGAGAAACTATAAAGTAATCAGGAAGGATGTGGTTGCAGGAAATCACTGAAGCACGGGTTATAATTTGAAATCAATGGGAACTGAAGAAACCAGACCTTTAGGAGTAAGAGAAGAAACTGCTTTTAGCCTAATGGTTGAGGTGTCGTAAGAATGTATGGGAGAGTCAGGCGTGGTGGCGCACGCTTGTAATCCCAGTACTTGGGAGGCTGAGACAGGAGGATCACAGGTCCGCAGCCAGCCTCAACTACTTAGTGAGGCCACAAAGAATAAAAAATAGGGCTGGGGGTATAGCTTGGAGGTAGAATGCCCCTGGGTTCAATCCCCAATACCGCAAAAAAAAAAAGTATGGGAAAGGGGAGGGAATAAAGAGGGAATGGGGGGGCAACCAAGTGCTGTGTGCATATATGTCCCTATCACTCTAGACTACATTATGATGTGAGACTCCAATGCACCAATAAAAGTATACTAAAAAAGAAAAAGAAAGAAAAAATATATAGGACTGAAAAAGAAGGAATAGATATTGGTATCAATCAATCTGTAGCCACTTGATAAGAGCTTCCTCAACCCAAAAGCATCAAATGAGGAAAAGGAAAGCTTCTGGCACAGATAGTGTGAATGAAAAAAAAAATGAAAGAAAAAAAAAGTAGTGTCCTAAGTCTGGGCAGACACAGTGAGTAATTTTAGTATCCTAGAAGTCCCTGACAACATTCCACTATCCCAAATGATCCTCCAGGATGTGCAAGCACCTGCATTTTCACACCCATCCACTTCGGCATTTCCAGGCACTGTCATTTTGTGAACACTAAGACATATCTTGTGACACAGAGAAAGAGCTCTGGAAAAGGTTAACAAGTAGTCAATTTTAGCACCACTTGAGCTTAGTCGCTGTCCTGTTTCAATCACTTCGCAAAACAAGGACTTATCTGATTCTCAGGGCTTGTGTATGATGAGAGGACCCTGAAGCACTGAATAGGCCAGTTCTGACTGACCCCAGGTGTCATGTTCACTATAATCATCTGGAGACCTGTGAAACCTTCCAAGGGTGAGTGGAGGGCAGGGCGGGTTCTCTGTAAGACCAATGAAATCAGATCTTTGGGGGTGGGCCCCAGGAACCTGTATGCTCCGAAATCTCGCAGGTGTCCTGATGTGCAACCATGGCATAGAGCAAGGGCCCTGGAGACTTTATCCCACTAGTGACTCAGTTCTTGCACCTGTGTTGGGAAGGGAGCTAGATGATACATATCAGGTGCTTAAAAGTATTAGCCATACTTTAAGCTCTCCAAAAGTATTATTGCAATGACTGTTCCCAAATACCATAGGTTACAACATTCTCTCAGGCAACTGAACTTGTGCACCTTTTACTGTCTTTTTTCATTTTATAATAATTATAAATTATGTTATTTATATTTTATACATATATATCATATTTCTCCAATTAGATTATGGCATTCTTGGGAGTCAAGGACTCTCCTTATCCTCCTTACAGACTAGGCTCAATCACCCAGCTGGTGTCAAACTACTGATGATAATTTGACACAGTCATTTTTCACTATTTTTTTTTGTGGTACTGGGGATTGAACCCAAGGGCATTCTACCTCCAAGCTACACCCCAGACCTATTTTTTATTCTTTATTTTGAAACAGGATCTCACTAAGTTGCAGAGGACCTCACTAAGTAGCTGAGGCTGGCCGCGAACCTGCGATCCTCCTGTCTCAGCATCCCAAGTACTGGGATTACAAGTGTGTGCCACCATGCGTGGCTCATTTTTTCACTATTCAGCCAATGCCTTTCACGGTTAAGCTATGATGAAATTAAAGGTATTTTCCTTCTTTTTATCTTATATTTTGCAATAACAACTGAAGGCAATTCTGTTTTCTCGGACCTGTTTTTGTACTTAAGCCTTTTTTTCTAGTAGGTTATTATTGACTTAACCACAATAATTCCTATCAGTTTTGTTGTTATGATTCACTTTTCACTAGAAAGTGGCATAGACTGCTAGATGTCCACCATTATCCCATTCACTCTGCATCTTCAATAATAGCCCCCTTTTATTAACTGGGAACATGGCAGCCCAGAATTCAGAATACTGTTCCTAGTCCCCATAGCAATTAGATATAACAATGTAACTAAGTTATAACCTATACGTTAGTGGATGTGCTATGTATAACTTCCATGACCATCTTTTTAAAAATAATCTTTAACATATCAGAAAATTCACTAACTGAAGTTTACAAATCAATGATTTTAATATATTCACAGAGTTGTGGTATCATTACTACAGTCTAATTTTAGAACACTTGTTATCCCCCTTCAAAGAAACCACACACCTATTAGCAGTCATTCCCTAGTCCCAACCCAGTCTTGGCCAACTATGAATCTACTTTCTATATCTATTACTTTGTCTCTTCTGGACAATTTGTATAAGCAGAATTGTAAGACATATGGCCTTTCTTTCACTTGGCATAATGTTTTCCAGATTACCTAATGTTGTAGCACATTTCAGTACTTCATTCCTTTTTATGGCCAAATAATAATTATATGGACATACCACATTTTGTTTATCCATGCATCAGATGACAGGCAAATGGATTATCTAGCTTCAGTGCTTACTGAATAATGTGCTATGAACACCTGTCTAGAAGTTTTTGCACAAACTTGTTTTCATATTGTTTCACCTAACGGTGTTATTGCTGGGTCATATAATAACTCTAACTTTTCAGCCTGTAACCACAGCTACTCTGCAGGCTAAAGCAGAGGATCACAAATCTGAGGAAAACTTAGTGAGACCCAGTCTCAAAATAAAATTTAAAAAGGGCTGGGGATATAGCGTAGAGTTAGAATGCTCCTGGTTTCAAACCCCAGTATTGCAAATATAAATGAAATAAATAAATTTAATTTTTCAAGGAATCACCAGTCTGTTTTCCCAAGTGGCTGCACTATTTTACATTCCCATCAGCAATGGGTGAGGACTCCAGTTTTCCACATACTCACCCACATTGGCTACTGTCCATCTTTTCAATTATAGCTATCCCAGTAGGTATGAAGTGGTATCCCACTGTGGTTTTGATTTGCATTTCTCTAATACTTAGTGATGGGGAACATCTTTCATATGTATGTGTTCAATCTGTATATCAATTTGAAGAGGACTGTCATCTTAACAATATTAACTCCTCTGATCCATGAACATGGGATGTCTTTTCATTTATTTAGATCTTCTTTATTTCAATAATGTTTTGTAATGTGAACATTGTCTTGTCTTTTTTCTGTTAAATTTATTCCTATATATTTTATTCTTTTGGATGGCATTATGCATAGAAATGTCTAATTTCATTTTTCGATGCTCACTGCTAATGTACAGATAAATTAACTTTTAAATTAATTTTGCAACTCTGCTGAACTTGTGTGTTAGTTAAGTAGCTTTTTAAAAAATATGTAGCATCCTTAGCCAGGCGTGGTGGCGCACGCTTGTAATCCAGTACTTTGGGAGGCAGAGACCGGAGGATCCAGGTTCGCAGCCAGCCTCAGCTCGCGCATGCGTGCACGCACGCGAGCGTTCTCTCTCCTTCCCTCCCTCCCTGTCTGTCTGTCTCTCTCTCTGTCTCTCTGTCTCTCTCTCTCTCTACTTAGTGAGGCCTTCCGCAACTTCGTGAGACCTGGTTTCAAAATAAAGTATAAAAAATAGGGCTGGGGGCGTAGCGCGGAGGTAGAACGCCCCTGCGTTCAATCCCTGGTACCGCAAAAAAAAAAAAAAAAGTAGCATCTTTGGAGAGGATCAAATACTATAATAATATGCCAACCAAATCAGAAGAGGTTTTTACTTGGACCCCAGGATATTTTTATTCTTGGAAAATATTCTGATTAAGTTAAACTATATACCAGCTTTCATGGCATGTTGACTAATAGGAAAGTGATTTTCAGTTCCTTTATTGATTAAATATTTCATATTTAGGAAGTAAACATAAAATAAATGCTAAGGAAGTATTTAAATCCCAGAGGTCTATGTTTACTTTGAGTGCATATACTTGTAACAAATGGGGATCTCCTTCTCTTCCCCCACAGACCACCAGTTCTTCTCACCCAACATCACTCCTTTTTCCTGCCCTGTCTGCATTCCACAAGAGTGCTAGACAATGCAAGAGGTTTGTAAACAATGGTTTCCAAGTGAACAATCTTCAGTATAAATTGGTGAATATTCACATAAAATAAATCCAAATATAAATTAAGCATTGATATGAATTGGCACTCTAATTCAACATTTAAGCCCCTCAAGGAAGACAGTATTTCTTGTCTTTTTGTTTGTGGTTCTCTCCCCTAGCCCCCCAAGATGCTGGGATTGAACCCAGGGTTTCTTTATGTGTGCTCTCTGCCACTGAGCTACATACCCAGCCCCCAGCAGTGTATTTTTTTCAAGTATCTCCTATTGATTTCTTTCTACCCTAAATAAACTTCAAGAAATCTACATTATCTAAGGTCCTATTTTTGGATGAATACTTCTTTCAAAAGACTAAAGACTATAATCTTGAGTTCTAAACTAGTGAAGAATTTGTTTTCATGTTTTATCATTTACTGTGAAAACCCAGTAAGAAAAGAAGGAAATAGAGATTAACCTAGATAAAGCATTAAGTGGTAATGTGGTCAAAGAACTTCATGGTGAAATCTAAGTGAAAAGGAATGTATGAAACAAAAGAGAAAAAAAGATTAGGGGTATATTATTACTTCTTTTTAAATGAACCCTTGGACAAAGGACTCCTTTTTCAACAGTAGATTTACCAGGACTCATACCTAATAGATTCCTGCTGTATGAAATAGAAGTATGCCTACTTAACTCAAATCTGAAATGTTATGCTCTGAAATACTGAACCGTACCTAATATTTAAAAGAAGAATTCTACACCAAGCAATTTTTAGAAAAATGGGTGAGCAATAATAGGTCCAGTATTTCTACAAACACTCAAAATATACTAAATCTCCTAGCACAGTGCCCAGTATATACTGTAGAATGTTCCTGGTAGGTGAAGGAGGGGCTCAGATTTACATAGGAGAGTTATTCTCTGAAAATCCATGAAACTATAACATACAGACATCCCTCTTTCAGGAAGTCTGATACAACCAGTTTGCCCTCCAGTGTTGGATAGTGAACGTAAGATCATGCAGTTGGCTTGTGTGATATGTATTTATCACACTATGTGAGGGGATGCTTATACCATCTAAGACCCACAGAGACTGAGAGACCCACAGCAGCAGGCAGGCGTCAGCTCAGGCTCCACCAGGTATCGAAGACAAATCACCAGCTACATTTCTAGGACTTCTTCCTCTCTGTCCCCAACTCTCTAATAACTGAAATGAATACAGGAGGACTCCAATGGTAGGTGGGAAGCAGTGTCCCATCTGAGAAACAGCTCAGGATCTGCAGCCAGATCTGAATTGTAGTTTTAACATTTATTAATTACATGACCTCGGGCAAAATACTTAACTCAGAGCCTCAGTAAGGAAGTTGGGGTGACTGAATGAGAATAAAGATAAGGCTCAGGATAGTTCTGTGTGGACAGAAGGCTCCCCATATGACTTTGGCTTTATTTTCTTCCTTAATCGGTTCCCTTCCCCATATTAGCCTGAGTACACCACATAGCTTCTTTGTCCCATAAGAAAATGTACTACTAAAGTGCAATGATTCATACTTTATGTTTCACATCAACTATCAAAATAAAGGAGTGAATCTCACCAGGTGTAAATGTGTAAAACCCATGGTTTTATTTCAAGAGGATAAACCAAGCCACAGGTCAAACATCTGAGATTATCAGTGTCATTCTGTTTGCAAATTTGGTTTAGGCTTCCTTTGAACTTTATTATGTGACAAATAAAAGAAACATAAGATATATATCAAATTAAGAAATATAATTCACTGCCATAGAAGTTACACCACAGAGAGTCCTAAGAAAATTGTGTGAATTACACATTTTGACAGCTTTTAGAATCTCCTCAGATTAAATGGATCTCCAAAAATACTACCTAGCCTTAATAATGAAACCAGACAAAATTTAAAAGAAACAAAGACTCATACATAGATAGGCCAATGTTGAAAAGCTAATGATGTTTCCAGTATCAATATATAAAACCAATGAATTTTAATAGTCTCTGTACATATAACAGAAAGTTTATATCTGTAAAATCCCCTTTGCCATACACATAACATAATGTGGTATAACACCAGGGAACAGAGAACAAGGGGGCATCTCAGAATTCTGCCTATCACAGCAATTAAGTCAGGAAGGAAGCCAGTCATTCAGGTATAGACAAATACAGGTGTGTGTGTGTGTATGTGTGTGTGTGTGTTTTACTGGGGATTGAACCCAGGGACATTCTACCTCCAAGCTACACCCCCAGTCCTGTTTTATTCTTATTTTGAAACAGCGTCTCACTAGGTTGATGAGCATCTCACTACTTTGCTGAGGCTGTCCTTCAACCTGCGATCCTCCTGTCTCAGCCTCCCAAGTACTGGGATTACAGCCACCAAGCCTGGCTCAAATACAGAATTTAAGTTAAGAGTATTATGGGTAAAATTCCGTGTTCATATGGGAACTTTCAAAGAGACTTTATGGGTAAAAAGCAATCAACATCAATTTATACTTTGAGATATTCCGATAAGAAGACAGTTGTTACCTTGTCTAAGGTGAGTGAAAAGCCAAGTAGTCTCCTACTGGCTTCTGTGCAGGCTTCGCAGCACAGAAACGAGGAAAACAAGCACCCGTCACTCAGACTCAAGAAAAACAGAAGCTGACCATCAGATAAATTTAACTGAGAGCTGAATGCTGCCCAAACCTATTAGTCTGTATTTAAGAAAAAAATCTAAAATAATTTTCAACAATTTCACTTGGCTTTTAAAAGTTAATTGCATATAATTAGCATATCTTTACATAGTTTCAAAATTATTATACTATATATCATTGCTTAGGTCTCAAAATTTCTTTGCTATGCTCATCTGATGGTACATCTCAACCTTAGACTAGAAGGGGAAGAAAGAGGGGGAATCTTTCTTTTTTCTCCCCCCAAGAACTATATTAAGGCCCAGAGAATCTTTGAAATGAAAGAAAGTGATAGGCACTTGCACTGGAGACATTAAAACTCCATTCAAACCCTGAAGCATCTCTACCTCCTGGGTGGGGGCTGTCCAACCTACTGCTAGGCACTAACTACATTTTGGATCCTACAGCCCGTACCCTGAACTGCCATTTGAGCTGGGATTAACCTCCCAACCTGGTTGTGGGGCTCAGATCTCTCCCTTGCAGCCCTCATCCATACAAATGAGCACCAGGAAACCACACACCGGTTGGGTTTGTAAAGAACACTTCCGTTCACTTTGTAAGGAGCAGAATCCAAAGCTGGATGCAGGAGAGCTACAAGGTACTTCACTACACTGGTTTCATAAACATGCACGTTTTCTGCCACGGGGCTGTCTTCATGGCAGAGAATCCAGCAACCTTGGGGTTCTTCACACTGCTCTCATTTATGGTGAGGCTGGGTTTCCCTCCCCAGTGTCTGTGCTCCATGTACCTATTTAAGAGAAATGCTTATACATCCTTCTGGGGAGATACAGAAAGGGCCTAAATTCCACTCAGAGTCCTTCGGATAGAGACAATTACAAAAGGGCGGCTGAAGTTATTCGCCAAGCTATCAGTTTGTCTGGATGGCAGTTGTGTTTAAAGTTATGTGCAGCTGTCAAGCATGGGCCATCACTTCAGTAAGTTGCTTAATGTCTCTGTGCCTCGGCTTCCTCATCCATAGAATGCAGATCCTAATAGTGATAGTATCTACTCTGCAGCGTGGTGGTGAGGATTCAATGAGCCTGAAGCACTCGGCCAGGCACCTGCTCACAGTAAGCTCTCAGTATGTCTCGGCCAACGCGATTTATCATTATTCTGTCTCAACACTTCTCAGCTCCATTCCCTTCTCCATGTGCCTTGTGTTTTGGCTTGAATCAGGCCCTGGTACCCCTCTAGACTAGCTTCCATTCTGCTGCTACTACTGCTGGAATCTTCCAAATGCAAATCTGCTTACATCATTACCCTGCTTGGAAACCTTAAAAGAGTCTTCACTGTTCCAAATGTCCAAATTCCACACGGTGTAGTATGACCCCCCATGACCAGGCCACAGCAATTACACTGGAAAGTATAAGGGAAGCCAGGGCCAGAGTAGAGCCTGCAGGTGGAGACTGGCACAGCCCCGTGCCAGAGCAGGTCCCCATGGTTTTTCTCACACTTATCCTTTTGCCTAGACTGTCCTTCCCCTTCAGGCTGCCCGTCCAGAAATTACTGAGTCTCTACTCTGTTGTCTCTGGAAGAGATCTGTTCTTCCTTACTTCTTAAACAGTCTCCTCAATGCATGCGCACTCACAAATTAAATGCATGTTACCTTTCCAGCATGGCATCAACCTCCGGCACGTGGCACAAACACAGCTACCTGAGGTTCTCTTTAAACTCTCCGCTTCTCTCCATGTGCTTCCTTCTTCCTAAAATGCTGCATTATCCCTTCTCTGGGTCCAAAACTCCACCTTTAGTGAAGTCTTTGTTACTCCTGGGTAAGTCCCAAGATCTTGGAGGCAGCTTTCTTTTTTCTTCTTTTTTTTTTTGGCAGTACTGGGAATTGAACCCAGGGGCATTCTACCTTCGAGCTACACCCCAGCCTATTTTTTATTCTTTATTTTGAAACAGGGTCTCACTAAGTTGCAGAGGGCCTCACTAAGTAGCTGAGGCTGGCCACGAACCCAGATCCTCCTGTCTCAACCTCCCAAGTACTGGGATTACAAGCGCGTGCCACCACGCCCAGCTTGGAGGCAGCTTTCTAAGATGCTCTTCTGTTATAGTTAGATTTAAAATCTCCCCTAAAGAGCTCACTTATTAATGTTTGAAGATGATGTAACTGAGTCATGAGGGTTGTAATCTCAGAAGTGGATAAATCCATTGTAATGGATTTACCTGGGTGGTACCCGGTAGGTCAGTAGGATGTGGCTGGAGGTGGGTCTCTGGGGGTGTGGTCTTGGGGATTATATAAAGGGTTCCTCCTCTCCCACTCTCCCTCTCCCTCTCCTGGCCTCCATGTATAAAGAGAGCATAGCCCATGTGCTCTCCCTCGGCCTCCCACCGCCATGCCCTGAGATCCGGAGTCTTCAGCCCCACATGGACTGAGCCCAAAACCGTAAGAAAATAAATCTTCTTTCCTCTAAGTTATGTGGTCAGATCTCTAGATTATGGCTGCAAGAATGCTGACCAGGACACCTTCCATCTTCCATCTTGCAAATGGCGCTGCTTCCTTCTTTTTCTCCTCTTGGCACTCTGTGCACATCGCCCCAGAACCCTTGTAACTGTAGTGGCATTTCCCATTTGTGAGTGCCTTCCACACTAAGCTGGCTGCTTGGGGTCTTGGCAGCCCAAGTGCTTCACACTGATGCTCAATGCAAGTTTGCTGAATGAACTCCTGTCTCACTGGCATTATGCTGCCATCATCCATTCTTCAAACTCAGGATAAAAGCCTCGCCATGTAACCCTATTTCTAAGTGAAGAGTTTGGTGGGAGAAAGGTTTTCTTTGGTCCATTACAAAGGGATTTTGTTACTACACTATTCAAAACTCAAAGGCTATCAATTCTTGGCTTAGATGGTTGGAAGAAACTTATATAAAAATTTGGGCTAATAATATGAGGCAGAAGGTATTTTTTGTTTGTTTGGTACTTTGGGTTGAACCCAGGGGCATTCTACCTCCGAGCTACACCCCCACCCTTTTTTATTTTTTTTTAAATAGGGTTTCACTAAGTTGCTGAGACTGGCCTTGAACCTGCGATACTCCTGTCTCAGCCTCCCAAGTACTGGAATTACAGGCGTGTGCCACCACATCCAGCTAGGCAAAAGTTTTTTAAAGCAAAAGTAACAGTAACAATTTGGAACCACAGAATTTTAGAAGTAGAAGGATGTGTGGAAAACCTAAAGACCAACTGCTTTCATTTAAGAATTGAGGAAATGTACACAAAGTTCCCAATCATTGTGTGCCAATATCAAAACTAACCCCCAGGCCGGGTGTGGTGGCGCACGCTTGTAATACCAGTACTTTGGGAGGCGGAGACCAGAGGATCCGGGTTCGTGGCCATCCTCAGCTCTCTTGCTCTCTCTCCCTCTCTCTGTCTCTCTCTCTCTATTTCTACTTAGTGAGGTCCTCCGCAACTTCGTGAGACCCGGTTTCAAAATAAAGTATAAAAAATAGGGCCGGGGGTGTAGCATGGAGGTAGAACGCCCCTGGGTTCAATCCCCAGTACTGCCAAAAAAAAAAAAAAACTAACCCCCAGGTTCCTGCTTCTCTGTCCCAAATATTATGCCACCTGAGAAGAAAAATTAAAGAGCTCATTCTATCCTAAATGGGATACTCAGATTTCATACAAGCACATACACAGTTCACTGAAGTATATATCTCAGTGTACTATCAAGGCTACAAGTGAAGACCGGGGATACTGGGAAGCATCGGTCAGCAGGCTTTGAAGTCTGAGTGCTGAGTGGGAAGCCCAGCCGGACACAGCTGCGTGCTCCAGGTAAGTCACAGGTCTTGGAGGTGGCTTTCTAATCTGCAATGTGAGAACAGCAGCTCTTTCAACAACTGTCATGAGAATTAAATGGAAACGACAGTGAGTGCATTCTGTAAGCCATAAATGCCACCCAAGTGCCCGTTATTGATAAAATATAAGGTAAGTATTAGTTTACACTGAGCTTTTTTCAGCAATGAAAACCAGCCATAAGTTGATTGTTCTGCATATCTTTACCTCCTCTTTTTGTGATTCCAGCATTTGTCACAAAATTGCACCAAGTGCCAAAGTAAGGGAAAGACAGATACTAAAACAGAATAAATACTGTT
The DNA here is from genome assembly GCA_004027185.1 of Glis glis. Classification (NCBI taxonomy): domain Eukaryota; kingdom Metazoa; phylum Chordata; class Mammalia; order Rodentia; family Gliridae; genus Glis; species Glis glis. The sequence continues at coordinate 38,779 of PVJS01004384.1, forward strand.
TATTAGAATAGCTAACAATGAAAGAATAGCTACTATTTGAATATGAGGCAATTCAGGTTTCCTTAGGCTTTATCACCAATAACAAAATACAGACATCTCTTCAAAATCAGGCCACAAATATATTACCAGTGTGCAACACAGATTGCTACTTACATATTCAGAGACTACCATCTCACACAAGCTTCATGTCAGTGAAGCAAAGACTCTTTAGGTTGCAAGAAGTATTAAGGATCAATCATATCTTTTCTCCAAATCTTATCTTAAATAAGAAAAAAATAAACTGTTTAAATAAGAAATCTTACATTTTTCCTTAAGAAAAAGCCTAACTCAAAAAAAAACCCCACAGGTTATAGTATTTTATACTTCAATACACAAGTGAATCATTTTATATGGTGTACATGACTATAGATTATAGACTGTCTGTCTTAAAATGGAACTGGGTTTGAATGTCCCAAAGAAGTATTTTCATATGCTAAAATCTACAATGAACTAAATTCAAGATAAATGCTTAGCTTGTGGCACTGAAATGTAAATGGAAGTATTATAAAAATTTTTGTTATTTCTCCTTTTGGACATTAAATCTCACTGACCTTTATTATACAAGCATATATATAGATACACAAATATAAGAATACAGTATAATTTCCACTTGGGATCCCATTTTTAAGGAGAAAATCATGGCTGCTTATGATCAGAAACTAAGACAAGATGGTAGGATAAGTCAAAGATAAGAAAAAGGAAATAATCACGGATGTGTCCCAGCTAACAAATCAGTACTGCATGAGTTTGGTTAACACCAATCAATTTACCAGGGTCTGACACACTGAGGACCAACAAGGGAAAAACTGGATTCTAAAATAGTATTAACTATATTTGAGATATTGCATGTATTTGGAACCAGATGAAATAATTTTCTCTCAACATACATATTCATATGTGTTGAATAAAATTTTAAAAATAAAGCTTTAAGCATGGCTTTCTATTGCTATCAACTCACATATAAATAGAACTTGTAAACATCAGATGCTGTACCCACTTTTCTTTGTGAAACATCCTTACAACATTCTCTTAATTCAGCATGTTGTCAAATAGTACTTATTAAGCACTATTCTCAGCAACTAAAACAGAACAGTCCCTTGTTCTGTGTTGTGATTTGGCACAGACAACATCCACAGAGGCCAGCCTTCCAAAGGGTATATCAGAACTGTTCTAAAGAAAGATCACAAAAGTAAGGCCCAAGAAAAAGGCACTTAAAATTCTGCACCAGTCCCAATTTAGTGTTTGTGATTGAGTAAAGGGTCAACTACATGATCACTTGGCTCCTCCTCTCCACTATTTTTACCCCAGTGGGTTGTCATATATTAACAACTTATCACTCATTTACATATTCCACGACAAATGGACTTAGTATTTTCTATAGACTTAGCTTTTAAACTCTCTGAACTTAGCAAGCTCCCACTTTAAAAAAATATATCCAGTGTATATTTTCCATATCTAATGATAAGAAACATAATTACTTAACCAATTTAGTAAACTATACTTGTGGTACAAACTTTTATTTGGAGACCTTTCCCATCAGCAACTGTGCACATGTCCTGAGGAAGGAGTTTCTTCTTTTAAATAGAACTTACCATTATTTTAGGTAAATAGTAATTCCCAATATTCATAATACTGAAGAGAAAATTCTGCCACCCTCTGTAGTCTGCTAATTGATCAGGTCTGAGAAAGTCTCTTTTAGTGACCATGAGAACTTCTTGATCTGTGCTACTGTATAATTTGAAACAGAGAAAGGGGAATCAGAGATGCCAAAGAGAGGTGAACATCCATGAAAGAACCA